>CM076572.1:1433085689-1433291907 GCA_034641835.2 Pinus albicaulis
CATTTCTCCCTTTGGGCACCATTCTTGTCGATTTCTCCCTATTTTATTGTATTTAAGCACATGAATGATTCGTGAATACAGGAAATATATGTTTCCCGTGTGTATTGGGAAACCCCAGTTTGACTAATTTGAAGATTCTGAGTACTCACACCAATATTTCAAGACAGGAAATATTTTTTTCAGAAAGAAAAAAACGCTGAATATATTAAGAATATATACAGTACATGTTCAAAATAATCTCAAATGTGTGAGAAAAAACACAGTGAGAAATCCACCATCATTGCCCAGTAGAAGATTGCTCATGGTTGAGCAAAAATAATAAAGTAGGCAACCACATTGACAGGTCATGATCCGACCCGTATACAAATGCAAACAGGAAATGGAGATCAGGAGGAAATAAACATAAGATCAATACAATTCCAGTATCCTATTGCGCTACCAATAAAACAAAAGAAAAGCATCTTTCAAAATGATTCTGAGAATAGGGAAGAAAGATGATTCTGATACAGCATTGATGATGAAAATAAGAGGATGCTGATCGGATCAAAAGGATGAATAAGACAGATATAGATAGATAAAAAACACGCTCGCCTGTAAATTCACGCTCGCTTGTAAAGTAATCGCGCTCGCTTGTCATGAGGAGATTCCGCACTTTTTGTCCTATCCTGGAAGGCTTTGAGAGATATCTGTGCGGAAAAGCAAAATGGAGCCAACAGTGTAGATGGTCGTAAGTAGAGATGCAACCGTGTGAAAAAATAGAGACTTTGTCCTGAAAAGAGGATAAACACGCTCGCCTGTGGAAAAAACCTTAACCATATGGAAATAATAAGCATAAGTCGCATGTAAACTATCAATCCGACTGTAGAGTGACCAAAATGGGTGGATGCCCCGCCAGGAAAAAGAAGGAGCGGTAAATACCATTTATACACCTTGCAGCACCAACCAAGACAAAAACAACCTCATGCAAATATGAAAAAAGGCATATGATGGTGATTTAAGGGAGTGGAATGTCCAGAAGATCAATCATAGTGCCGCTTTTGAAATGTGCAACCTTTAAAATACCAAAATCCTCCAGCAAACCCTTCTTGGACAATCGATCAGCCCTGGTGTTGAGTTCGCGATATACATGAAGGAGAGGGGGGCAGCCCATCCGAAGCCACAACGATCTGGTCCTGTCCATCCAGCCTTGAAGTAGCGGGGTATCCATATGAGCCTCACCAGATAACCATCCAATCACCAGTTGTGAGTCCCAATAAATGCTCGCAACCTATATTTGTAGATCATATGCAATGAATAAACCACCCCATAAAGCCATGATCTCCGCCTTATTATTGGACCCTGTGCCTCCATTCCAGTGGATGTGATAACGTTCCATTTCAGAAATCTTAATCCAAGCCCCGCAGCCAGTAGTATCGTTTGCGGCAGCACCATCAAAGAAAATAGCAGGGACCGCTATGTCATGAGGTCGAATACGACGTGATCCGTCAGAAACATCGTTTAAAACTGTAGGAGAAACGTCCATACAAGATCTAATGGCATAATATATTTTGTGGGTCTGGAAGGGGATCCGATCAAAAATCCATCTGTTTCTGGCGAGCCAAATCTCCCAGATAAAAAAAAAAGGCAGCATCCTGAAAATACTGTGAGATTTGTCCCATTCAATTGCAGTGGACATGAAGTCCACGGGCCTCCATGACGGATCCGGGAAGATGAATCTGAATAAGTTCCAAATATGTAATACAAAAGGGCATGTGAAAAAAATGTGGGAGATAGACTCATCATCGGCAGAGCAGAAGACGCACAAACCTGGACCTTGATGACCTCGCCTCTTTAAATTGTCCCATGTAAGGATACGACCCTTCCAGGTAAGCCATCCAAAAATCGTAATCTTAATTGGGATATTCCTTTTCCAGAAGATTCTGAATGTGCATGTACTCTGCATGGAGTAAACCGAAGAAATATAGGACTGATAAACATCCTTCACTATAAGGGATCTGTTTCGCATAGGACCACCCCAGACCATTTGATCACCCCCTGTGGCATAGCAAAACCCTGCTCGTCGAAGAGAGTCCCGGAAGATGTTCCATTCATCGCCCACATCACCCTGTAACCCAATTTGATCCGCTGTCTTGAAGATAGGAGCTGTATGCGACCAACATAGGATAATCTGAGAAAAGAAGTGAATACCCCTGAAAGCAAGAGCATGGAGAAGATTTGGAGATGGACCACCGTCCATGGGCAATTGCAGGGGAGCCGCGCCAATGGGAATGAGGCTGCCATCCCGAAAATTCCATCTAATACGTGGAGCAATAAGTGGAATAATCCGTCTGAAACTACGCCAGATACAAGAAATGTAGCGCGGAAAAGAGAAGGAATTGCAACTGATTAATAGCAAGGCATTTTCCGGTAGGTACTTGGCTTTATTTATATCATGCCATAAGCCTGGGATAGTGATAGCCTGCCAGAAAGATTTAGACAACAGAGCATAATTAAAAAACCTTGAATCAAGAATACCCCACCCCCCCCTATCCTTTGGAGTGCATATATCTTTCAAACTGCATAAATGATATTTTTTCTCCAAATTGGCACCACCCCATATAAAGTTTGAAATGATACTGTTCATCTTGGAGATAATGCTTGCAGGGATGAAAAGAAGATGTGCCCATAAAACATACAACTGTGAAAGAACCGATTGGACCATGATATACCTACCTCCCATCGAAAGCCATCTATGATTCCATCGCTGAATCCTCTCCCTGAGTCTATCAATAATCCAGATCCAGTCCCTATTTTTATATCCGCATGGTTTAATAAAGAACCCCAGATATTTAAAACCGTCTGATAGATGACGCTTAGAGATGCCCATAAAATCCGCAATGAAAGAAATCTCCATTTCATCACCATAATCAAATAGAAGGAAGGATTTCCCACAATTGATGGATAGACCAGTAGCGCTTTTGAAACGTCGAAACATAATGTGTATATAAAACCAATGATTCCGACGCAAGTATCCAAACAACAATAAATCATCCACAAATAAGGAATGAGAGGTGGAGATCGAATTTGAGAAAGCAAAACCTTTTATAAATCCTCTCTGTTCAGCAAAATGCATCAGCCTGCTGAGCCCGTCCATCACCAATATGAAAAGAAGGGGGGAGAGGGCGCATCCCTGTCGCAGCCCCCTGCCAGCTTTAAAGAACCGCGATGGGAAACCATTTATAATGACTGAATATCGAACATTTGAAACACATGACATAATCCATCGCAAGACTCGAATAGGAAGGCCGACCTTGAGCAGCAACAAACGGATGAAAGCCCAATCCACCGAGTCATAAGCTTTATACAGGTCGACCTTCATAATTAAAGCTTCTTCCTTGGATGAATGAATAGAGTGCGCTACCTCCTGAGCAATAGCTATCGCGTCATGGACGGACCTGCCCCCCAAAAACCCATACTGCTCCCTTGAAATGTTGGCCGACAAAACCGGCTTGATACGTTCGGCAATGATTTTAGAAGAAAGCTTGTATAGCAAATTGCACAAGGCAATGGGCCTAAATTCCGCAAAAGTCTGCGGATCCGAGGCTTTAGGAATGAGAGCAATAAAGGTCGAATTGAGGTTAGCCGGCATGTATCCCCTGCAGCGAAACATCTCAAGCATTTCAACAATCTCATCTCCCATAATATCGAAAAAGTGTACAAAAAATTCTGAGGGCCATCCATCAGGGCCCGGACACTTATCATGTTTAAAAGACTTTAGGACCTTTAAAGCTTCTTCCCTTGAGATTACCCTATCAAGAACATCAATGTCATCCTCAGCAAAAAACGAGGGGAATTGATCCAGGACCCATGCCTGGTCCGAATCTTCTATAGTCAGGTCGGAAGAGTAGAAATTGGAAAAATAAGAGAAAGCCTCTTCTTGTATATCTGACGTTGAAAAAGCATATTTGCCATCTTCCCTCCGAATTCGCCAAATAGCGTTTTGATTGCATCTGGCATTTGTTGTTCTATGAAAATATTTAGTATTATGATCACCATCCCTAAGCCAGAGCATTCTGCTTTTTAAACGCCATGAAATCTCTTCTGTGCGAAGGATTTCACGTTTCCTTGAGCCAAGATCCTGTAAGAGATTCAATGAAGCAGCATCTGGAGGCCGGGAAGCAAAAGAGGAGAAAATATCATCCATTTTGGCAGATATGTCAGACAGCTCCTTTTTGAGTAGTGATTTTTTCTGAATCTCCCATGCCTTAGAAGCATATTTGACACGCTTCATCTTATAGTGGAATCGATCCCATCCCGAAAGGCCGGTCCGTTCATAGTTTTGCACCCATATGCTATGAACCAGCTTGGTGTATTCCGAATCCTCTAACCAGACCCGATTGAATTTAAAAGGTCGACCTCGAACCACAGAATCAGACTTCCATGAAAGTCTAATAGGCATATGGTCAGATACATTTGAGCTAATGACATCGGAGCGGATCTGACACCAACGATCGATAATGTTGACGTGGACCATGGCCCTGTCCAGTCTTTTGGCAATAAACTGGTCACTTGCACGTTTATTGGTCCATGTTGGTAACAGAGGGCTTGGGCGGATATCAAACAAATTAAAACTGTATAACAAGTCATTTATGAATGGAGAGAGAGAGTCCAGCCTGGCATGTGAGCCCCAGACTTCATCCGGACGTAAAGCAGTATTGAAATCTCCCATCAAAATAAGATTATGCAAAGCAACAATACCAGATGCAGCAAAACGCTGCCAGAAAGATAATTTGTTCCTATAGGGGGCATATAAATTAATAATATAAACAGTCTCCTTATAACCCCTGATATGACCTGCCAGCAATATACCCCCGAAGAACCTATAGGCACTAAAAGAAGCCATACTGGGATTCCATATAGCTATGAGACCACCAGAATGACCAGCTGCATCCACTGCCGCTGCCTTCCATCCCAATTTGAAACTGAGAAACGACTTAATGGCCTTTTCCCGGGAACATAGAGTCTCTTGAGCTAGAAAAATAAAAGGATCACCTGATAACAGAATCTCACGAAGGCAATGTGACTTGGGGGCATCGCCCAACCCCCGGATGTTCATGGAGATGATGTGGTTCATCTAGACTCAGGTTCCGGGTTGCGTGCTCTAAGCGCCCGAGAGTCATTTAGTGGACCATCACTGATCGATATCGGAATCTCAGTGAGGTTTTCATCTTGTCCAGAAAAAAAGGAAATAGCTTTAAATTTTCCTTTGGATAATCTACTAGTACCTTTTGGCAAGACACTATCGTTGGAATTTCTTACATCTGAAGCTGGTGGCCTGTCAAAGACAGTGAGGGCTGCTATGTCAATATTTGGATCTGCTAGAATGGCCTCAAGGTCAGATTCTATGGTGTTCCTAGGTGAGTCTTGATCATTTATGGAGTCTGAAGATGCAGGAGGAATATCGAGAATGGTGTGAGGGTTAGATGAGGGCACTGGGTTTGAGTGGGAGGACTCACCAACCTGGAAATTTGAAGAAGGGAAGAGAGGAGGATCTCCCGAGGAGGTGAGCCGAGACGCTGTGCCTATACCCTTAACAAAATCATCAATATAGGAGTAGGAAGGAACAACAGGTCCAGAGTGATCTTTGTAGTTGACTGTATCCAAATGAACAGGGTCGGAAGAGGGGTAGTCGGCCAAATGAGCTATAGCAGTCGGCGAAGGAACATCAGAAGCAGGGGAATGGTTTGACTCGGGAGTCAAAACACGCTGATGATTTAACACACCATTCAAGTGATCCAGAGCAGAATAAAAACCATCATCTTCAGAGAAATGAGGACAAGGGTTACCTGTACAACCTTCCGAAACAGACTTTGGATCATGAATCTTGCTTTTGTCAACCCTTCTGGCATGAGATGAAGCATCAGCTCGTTGCATCCTGAAACGATAGGGGCAATTCTCCCTGAGGTGACCAGTACGGTGGCAAATGAGACACCGAAAGGGGATACCCCAGAAATCGATGCGCTGACGATGCTTTCTGTGCCCCCAAACAAGATCAATATCACCAGGCAGGCCACCAGTGTACTCGAGCTCCACTAGAATCCAAGCAATACGTTTATCACAAGCCCCAATAATGTTTGGGTCAATAAACTTTGTTTTGCCAACTGAATCGCCAATCGCCTGTAACGCCTTCATGGTCCAGAATTCCAGAGGGAGGCCAGGCAGCTTCATCCATATAATGCGATTGCGAGGAGCCTCTTGCACCGGGTTGAAACCAACGTACCATGGAATGAGTTGCATGAAGCTACGTCCACGAACCCAGGTGCGGCTGGTAATCTTATAGACATCCTTGGCATCTACGAAATGAACACTAAACCATCCATTTATGAGGACACTAACAATAGGCGTGTATCCTAATATTGTCTTCCAGTGCTTTTTAATCCATGCAGCAGTATCGAATTCACAGCTCTCCGGAAAAAGCCATCTGCCGATCACCTCTCTTTTCTGTAAACTCGACACCCTTTTGCAAAGATCATCAAAATCTAAACAAACCTCCTTTATTTCCATGTTGGTCTTATAGCAGGTCTTCCGTTTTTTGCGTCGGGCGCCACGCTTCTGGTAATATCCTCCTATGAACCCATGCACATCAGAACCAGTAACATTAAACCCTTGCTTGATAATAATATCATCAACCTCGTCACGCCGAGTATTCTCCTTCTGCAGTTTAGAGGATATGAGACTTGTCTTCGGTCCAAAAGATCCCGCCATATGGAATGATAATCGTACAAGACGCAAGCATGCAAGGTGGCGGATTCAAGAGAATGATCATCAACAGCTGGCACGGTCTGAGATAGGCGGTGTAGTCAAGCGTGGAAGATCGGAGAAAAATAATAAAGAAACATCGTCTAAGCCAAAATAGATCAGGCAAAGGATGTCATGTACATAGGACGATGCCTTTGAAAGGCAATGTGGGAGTAGGAAAACCCAGAGAAATGATAGGAAAGTTGTCAGCAAGATCGTCGAAGATCGACGCCGTGAGGTGATGTCAGAAAAATGAGACAGGAATTTGAAAGAAAATCGATGTGGCGGATTCACTAGGATAAAAGATAAGGTTAAGAGTAAATACCCGCCCCCGAAAGCCAAACTTTTATCCTCCCAAGAAGGCAAGTTGCATCACTTCCCATAGAAAATTGATAAAAAAAGAATTCAAGGACATTATGGTGTCTGAACGAGCAGAAAACCATAAAAAATCCCACCCAATCTATCCGAGGCAAGTAAGGATGATGCGGCAAGGACGATAGTTAGGTGAGGAGGGATAAGGAAATAAAGAAACGTTTAGATAAACGGATCAGAATTCAAATTTTCCGGCAAAGGAAAGAAATCGGCGACTATGGAAACCCCTCGGAAAAACCAGAGTGAGGATTTAATGTTTTGGCAAACAACAGCAACAACACCAGCATCTCGGAAAGGTCCACCATCTTTTGCGAAATCTGTAACTGAAACTTTTGCATGGTCTTGAGAAAGTAAAGAAAGAAGACACTTTGTTCCTTAAAATATGCCAAAGTCGTATAAATCCAATCCGGAAAAGAGATGAGTCAGAGGACAATGGTTGCGAAATCGGAGATGTAGGAATAACTTCATTGTCTGATCCTCCGACCATTTATAAAGTGAATTTGGTAAATAGAACTTAGAATAATGGCGGCAACCATAAACAACAGGATTAGAATAGCAATCTCAACACCCTCACCTAGAGTGAAACGCTCAGGATAATACATTGTGTTGTCATCCACAAACACATAAAAAGCATTGAGGATCATAATTCATTGCAGCGAGAAGCTAACAACAAGAAGTGATCCTATGAACCTAAAATCAAATAATAACATCCCGGAACCATTCATATGAAACATGGCACGAAGGGTCAGAACAAAACCATTCCAACTAGAAAGAGATATTCTAAACATCAGAAAGGAGTATTCCTCAAACATAAACCAGTGCACTCCATCATAAGCAGTGTAAGACACATCCAGAAGCGGCATGAATGAAGTGTTCAAAGCCACTAGTAGAAAGGAAAAATACAATGCTTACAGGAGAAACCAAGAGCACCGAAACCTCCGACCATGTTTCCTTTCAAGCTCAACCCATGGATGTTGTTTTTCGTGTGGAGGAGTGAAGACGATGCACTTCACCTGGTTGCCTGTGCCTCCAAGCACTGGTCATCTGCAAGGCCTTCAGCAAACAATCGTCTGTCCGTGATGGTGATCTCCAACAATGCCAAACAACACAACTATCTCTCAATCTCTCGGCAGCTCAATCTCTGCGCAGTGATATGCTCTTTACTCCACGCTTTTCCTTGTCGGCACACAGCTCAAGCGCCGCCGCTTCTCACACCACAGAGTCCTTAAGCCGAACAACCACACTACTCCACAAAGCACTGCTAACAAACGCTTCTCCACGAGAAATTTGGAAATTTGGCCCACCTGTGCGTGGAACCCATTGCCAAATCTCAGCCCAGCTACAAACGAACTCGGCCCTCTTTAACTGGAACACGGCCTACCAAGGAGCAGCTTCATGCATTAGCTCTGTGCTCATCACAACCTTAACATCTTCAAGACAGGAAATATATGTGTCGCGTGTCTATTGGGAAACCGCGGTTTGACTAATTTGAAGAATCTTTGGAAAATGTAGTGTTCACACCAATAATAGGGGATTCTTTGGAAAATTTAGCGTAGTTTTCAATTGATTACAACTTCGTTTTTGTTTCGAGTGTTGTAATTTTCGGATTTTTTAATCCATTCATTAGTGAGATTTGAATGTTTTTACACATAATTTAATTGATTTAATTTTTAATTTGTTGGTATAATGTTATGGTGGAGAGGCGTTATATATTTGATTTTATGTTTTTGTGATTATAATAATTATTTTAAAATTTTTAGGTTGTAATTATATTGAACTGAAAATTATCTATGAATTGAAAATTATCTATGAATTTAGAATCAACTATTGTGATTTATTTTTAGATTTTATATAATTGTTTTAATGTATTTAAATACTTTTAAATATTTTAAATATTATATTAAAATATTTATTTTTATAAATAAAATAATATGATTATAATATTTATAAATTTTCAATTATATTATATATATATATATATATATATATATATATATATATATATATATAATAGTTTTATTTATATTATAATTTATTTTATCATAATATTCAGAAGATTTTCATTTTTGTTTTGTTTTTCATGGACTTTCATGTTGAAATAAAGTTTTGTCTACACAAAGATATAGGTGGAAGCCACAAATTATGAGGATGTGCATTTTCTTGCACTTTCCTCAGATGCAGTGGTGAACAGTATATGTCCAGCAACATTTAATTGCCAATAAACTTGAAAATAAATTTTGTCTCACAGAAAGTAAAAAAAATATTAAATAATATGCTTTTTTCCACCCTAGACTAAACTTAGCCCTGACTAGAAAATAAATTTTGGCTCACAGAAAGCCAAAAAAATAAATTAGCCCTTAGAAGACCGTCGACTTTTACAGTCCTTCCACCGACAACGAAGACCGTCGACTTTTCTCTGGTTGTTACTGATTTTTTAAGAGTCGTCGGCTGAGGGGATGAATAGATTAGTGATAACACACATTCCACGTACACAAGAGATAAAGGTTAGTGAAGGAGCTTGGAAAGTTCAATCAGTGCGTTAAACAGTATTTCTGTTTCCTCGATAACGCGGAACCAGGGCAGCGGAGTTTGACCAGTGGCTGTCAAAGAGAGTCAAATTTCGGGTGCGCGATGTAACATTTGACCTGCTTTCATTGACTCTTAGCAGGCCATATGCCCGTAGAATCTTCAAAAGCATCGGAAACTTAAAAACGTGGTCTATGCTTCTATTGATTAAGCCTCAACCTACGATATCTGTGCAGAGTAAACCAGAATTGAGGAGCACTAATATTGCAATACCTTGGGATTGTATGTTCTCCATTCTCCATTGGCCATGACAATCCTCCACCGGAGAGTTTCATGCTCCACACTTCTCAGAACCCAAACTGTTCAACTCTTCTATGGATTTGCAGTTCTCTTGATGATCATTATTCTTCAGTCGCAGATTTGCAAGGCAGACGTAGAGCAATCTACTTGCCACCACAATTTTAATTATACAAAAGGCAGTAAGTTCGAGAGAATTTTGAACACTGTGATGACTAGGCTTATTAAAGACACGTCCGAGACAGGGTTTAACACTTCTGAGAATGGCCAAAGTCCTGACCAAATATATGGCCTTCTCCAATGTCGAGGAGACACAACACCCGACCAGTGCTACAATTGTTCACAAGCAGCAAACACTACTCTTCGACAAAATTGTGGGAATGCCGGCGGCGGTTTAATGTGGCTTGACTTCTGCTTTTTGCGTTATGAGAACTATAGTTTCTTCGGACAATTGGATACTAGTGATGGATGGTATTTTTGGAATACGAACAATGTCTCAGCTAGTCCTGATGTTTTTAATAAAGCTCTTTCCATCTTATTGAACAAGTTGGTAGATGAAGCAACATCTGGATCTACATTATATGCTTCTGGAACAACTACAGACTCCTTGTCTCGGAAGATTTATGGTCTGGTCCAGTGCACCAGAGATATGTCTATTGATAACTGCACATCATGTCTGACGGGACAAATCACTGATATTTTTGCAACTTACAGTGGAAGGCAAGGGGCACGGAGTTTGATGGGAAGCTGCACAGTTCGTTATGAAATGTATAGTTTCTTTAACTCGATTTCGTCTCCACCTCCTGCGGAAGCACCAGCTAATAGACCAGTTGCTGATACGCGACCGAATCAGACCACACCATCAAGTAACAGTACGCATGAGAACAACAAATCTTCAGACAAATTACCCATAATTTTAGGTGTTGCTGGCGGCTTGCTTCTGCTGTTATTGGTATGCGTGTTAACAACTAGGAGGAGATTGAAGTCTCATATTTCGAAATCCTTCCAAAGGTATTTGCATGAATTAGTTTTTACTACCTAGAATTCGGTGGGTTCTGTTAGACTACTGTTAAAGTTTGTTTTTTGAACACGGTTTTCACATACATTCTCTTTCAAGAAATCTAAGAAATGATTGCGAAATCCAAGTTAAACAGATTCAATTTTGGGTTTATGATGAAGCTGTGTATTTTCGTTGTATAGGTGATGGGCAAGTCGAGGAAGACACATTAATCGGTCAGGATCGGCAAATTGCGTTTACCATGGAGGAATTGATAGCTGCTACGGAAAATTTTCATGATAATAATAAGCTTGGGGAAGGTGGATTTGGGGCCGTATACAAGGTAACAATGAATAAGAAAGCTTCTACTAGTGTATAGAATCTTAAATTATACCTTTGACATTTTGGCTGATTTTTTCAGGGAACTACTGAAGATGGAAAAGAAATAGCCGTGAAGAAGCTGTCCTTAAGATCTCTGCAAGGAAAGAAAGAATTTATGAATGAAGTTAAACTTGTGGCCAAAATTCAACATCGAAATCTCGTGAACTTGTTAGGCTGTTGCGCAGAGGGATCGGAAAGGTTGCTTGTTTATGAGTACTTGCCGAATAAAAGCCTCGATAAAATCCTATTCGGTGAGTCACTTCCGCTCTATTTTGTATCTGAAAAAATGCATTTGTTCCAATATATTTATGATTGGTTAGCGTACTGCATCTATGGATACAGATCCAAACAGACGCAACCAGCTTGAATGGCAGAAACGCTACAGCATTATAGCAGGAGTGGCTCGTGGGCTTCTCTATCTGCACGAGGATTCTCAACTGCGGATTATTCACAGGGATATTAAAGCAGGCAATATTTTGTTGGACGAAAATCTGAATCCTAAGATAGCAGACTTCGGCTTAGCAAGACTATTTCCTGAAGATGAGAGCCACGTCAGCACAAGAGTGGCTGGAACTTAGTAAGATTTCAAAATAATCATTACTCTGACACACTCCCTAAAGCTATTGACAATTAGTGATGGATATGTTTTAATCTGTGCTATTGATTTCAAGAGGATTGACAGTCTCGTATGACAATTTTGCTTTTGGGTATTTACCTGCTTTGTTATGTTTTAACATTCTAGGATACATAATCCTAGATTTCCTTTGCAATAGTTTTCACTTGTTCGTCACTCAATTCCTAAAATTTTCCACTCCACATAATCTGACTTTGTAATTTGGATATCCAGCGGGTATATGGCACCAGAGTATGCTATGCAAGGGCAATTATCTGCAAAAGCAGATGTATATAGCTTTGGCGTTCTTCTCTTGGAACTTATTACAGGAAGAAAGAACAATGATTATAATCTGTCACTTGATATGCAGACGCTTTTAGAATGGGTGAGATACTTTGGTACAGTTCTCATTTTATGTCCAACTGAGCATATCTACCATATCTAGGCAATGTTATGTGGTTCAGGTTCATCTCTATGAAATTAGAAATTTCACTGCTTTTATATTTTGATAGGAGTTTTTTTTTTATCTATTTTGAACAGGATAAAGTATAAGATAACGATTCTTATGCAGGCGTGGAGATTATACAAACGAGGAAATATTGTGGATATGATTGATGCAACCATAATTGAAATGTGCAACGTGGAGGAAGCATTGAGATGCGTTCATGTTGGCCTTTTATGTACACAAGCTGACTCATCACTTCGTCCATCAATGTCTCTAGTCACTTTGATGCTTTCATCTCACTCTGTGACATTGCCGGATCCCACACAGCCTGCTTTTGTGAGATCTCATGTTTCTGAAAATACTACCGAGTCCACCAGTTGTGGCTCTGGGGTTTCACAATCTGCCAGCATTTCTTCCCCATCATCTGCTGCGTCTCACGCTCCTCCGTCAAACGCCGATGCTTCGATTACAGAGTTGGTACCCAGGTAACGCGCATCTTGCAATCTAGCGGCCTTAACAATGGTACATCTTTCAATGTCGTGACATAAGTGGCTGACAGGGACGTCACTATCTGTAATAATGTTACTTTAGTATGCATTTGTAACAGTTGTCAAGCTTTTGTGAGTGGTGGGAGTGATTGTTGTGATATTTTTGTGAGTGGTGGGAGTGATTGTTGTTCTCTTTTCCACCCTGCCCCTATCTTGTTGGGTTGAGTGTGATGGATTGTTGACATATTTCCTGCTAGCTTCTTGTAATGTTATTTATGTAACTATATTACTTTCAAGATTTCTCAATAGCAAGAGCAGGAAGGTGTCTAAAAGAGCACTTAGATATAAAATTTAACAATAATGCAAACTTCAAATCCATCATGGCTTTTGACACTTTCTACTGTCAAAACCCATGATGAAACGCTGATTAGTCTTATGATTTGCTATCGTTATTCTGAATATTAATTCGTTACTGATCATAATAATGATATTATCATTTTTAATTTATGACAAACCGTACATATTATGATAGAATTTGAGTCTAATTAGTTTGATCTTGATTCCTGTGTTATTTGTTGAATTTTTTTTTATCAAAATTGATGAAATTTATATAAAATTTAATATTTTATAAACTAAAAATATCCTTAAATTACTGTTTAAAAAAAAACAGTCTTTAATTAATGTGTGTGAAATAATTATAAAAATCTACGGATGATTCTCCGTGTCTGCAAAATAGTCACCATATATCATGTTTAAAATATTAAGTAACTTTTTAAGATATGCATTGTCATGATGACACATTTTTATTAGTATTAAATAGTTTTTAAGTAACGCTTTGTTATGATGACACATTTAATAATATATGAGATAGGTTTTGATAATATTTATTATTTATTATTTAATATTTACACTACTAAATGCTATTTTTTCTAGTTATCAATGTTATAATTTAAATGATATTAATAATTTAATGTCAATAAGTTAATAACATTAAATGCTAATAATTTTTAAAAACTACAATGATTAATAATGTTATAAACATTAATTTTAAAAACATGATTAATATTGTATTACAATTTTTTAATTAATAATATTATTAATAACATTGTGTTTGATATCTTTGGACGTGGGTGACAGAAGAGGCACAAATGACAATCATCTCTCCCACGCTTTTGAGGATGGAGATCCACAGCGCATGGCCTCACCCGATGCAGATTCTCAAACCGTTAACCATCTGCATGCGAGAAATGCGATAAAGCATGATGAAGAGATGTCTGGTACCGAGTTACACTCTCCAGGGTACCCCTCTGCAACAATCATCATTAATGATTAACAATATTGATATGACAAGCAGCGATAACCCTTCCCTCGAGCCTGCTTAGGGAATTGGATATGGCACACAACTGCTTGCTAGGCTCACTTATGACCCTCCCCCTCGCATGTGTCCCAGACCTTATAAAAGGATGGAACCTGAACCCAAAAAGACTCACAGTAAGTTCCTTCAGTCTTTCCTTTTGATTATTTTGTTGCCCTCCTACGCCACCAGTCCGCTACGCAGCTCTCGTCCCAAAGTCCTGCTGCAATACCAATCTATCAGTATGGTTATCTTCATGCCAATCATTAATGAAAAGATAATTGGTTATTGAACCCCGACATCGATATCTATTCATATTGTAGATGCCCAATTCCAAATGAATGGATACATTTCAAAAAAAAAAGAGAAGGATAAGATATTTCATCGACCTAGCACTCGCATAATCTATACGATCTATCTAGCACCTATCATAGAATAAATATGATCCAATAGTAGGTGAACTGTAGTGTATTAGGATTGTAGTTCAATTGGTTAGAGTACCACCCTGTCAAGACGAAAGTTGCGAGTTCGAGCCCTGTCAGTCCTAATCCAATAAGTTAATAAATTAAGCTCTTAATCCTCGTAGAAGAGTGAAAAAAAAATGAGGTATCTAATGGATAGATATACTAGATATACAGACCCCTTTGGGCTGCGACTATCTAGCCTGCGCAGCTTAGCCTTGGCCCTTCTGCTTGTCCAGTCTTTGAGATTGTCTGTCCCCCTGTTTCGCATCTTTCCAATGAAGCCATTCCTCTACTTCTGCGGGCAATGGCTCCTAGATTGCACCAAAGAACCATCCGCAATGGTCAGAGAGGGGCTCTCCCCTGATGTTACCACCGTGGAATGGACAACCATTTGGAGTCTGTTGAAGGCTCCTCCTCTGAAAACTATGGTAGACAGAGCCTTGATCCTGAGCAGGAGGAAAAAGCCCCTGTCCAAGCTATGCAAAGAGGCAGATGCGGTCCCCGAAAGTCTACCTTCGCGCACCAAGTGCAACCCCTGCCTCGCAAGACTGTACCCTACTGGCTTACGAGGATGAAGATGACGAAACAGGTGTATGGATTATGGATTCTTAAGGCATTTGGACACGCGTCCTTGATGTGGAGTATCTGGTGTCCCCCATCCTATGCGCACCGGTACCCAAACCTACGCGTCCAGAAACAGATTCAAAGGAAGCGACTGCGAAGGCGTATGCCTGCCCCATAGAGGAGGAAGTACCCGACAGTAATGATGATGCAGAAGACTAAGGACTATGAAGCTACTCAGTGCTTCCTTGGTTTTTGTCATGCATAATACTACCAAGGAATCTCATGCTATACTTATGCTTATGCACATTTTGTAATATCTGAATACATCAGCACTGCTGTGCATTTTGTAATTTCTTGTCTCAAGTATTTTCCAGGCTGGTTTCCTCCACGGAGGCAACCCCAAAATCGAGCAACTAAAGTTGGGATTGGTTAAGCGCAGCTTACCAACCCAACTTGTAGCATATGTAATGTTTCTTTTTTCGAATTAATATAGAGTAGCCTAATTTACCAAAAACAATATTATGTTCGATATGAAAATTTGAATATTATTGTCATTATTAATAATAATATTTTGTTATATTTTTTTAAGAAATATTATTTATTTTTAATAATAACTATTATAAATTTATAAAAATTTACTATAAACTATTTATAAACTAATTTAAGAATATACAATAACATTTTATAAATGTAAGATTATATTTGATATTTATTACAAACTTATTTGTAATAAATATTATCATAATTTTTTTAATGATAATATTTATTAAAAACTAAAGTTAACAAAACTAAAATAAAAATATAAAAAACTTAAATTATATAAAATATTAAGAAATCATCATTATTACTTTTTTTTTGTAAGCTTAGGTGGTTCCTTCCATTTTCTATTAATAAAGTCGGGCAAAAATATACAAAACTAGACCTTAACTTGCCCACAGGAAACCAGGTATTTTGGCCATCGAAGTTCAAAGTATGTCAACCAAAACATAAAAAGCCTTAACAGTCTATACATATCTGACGATACTGAATATCTAAGTTTGGAGATAACAACATATACAAAAAAAGTGCTAGCTGCTAAAAAGAAAGTAAGACATTTAATCATGATAACCTTAATCTTCCTCAGATTCCACTGGTGTTGGATCTTTGGCAGTAGACCCTGGTAAGTCAACTGTGACCTGCTGCATAGACTTAATTTCCTTCTCCAACCTTCCAAGCCTCGGATATTGATGCAATTAATGAAGATTGATTTCTTGAATGTTCTTATTAATATCTGCCAAAGTTGATTCCAGCTTTGTTTATGCTATTGACATAACTGCCTTAGCTAATAGGCATTTAATTAACCAGTAAGTTCTAACTGATTGTTGAAACAAAGAGGTTCAGCCTCGAGTGTGCACAGGGTCATTAACCACATTTTGCATATCCTCTGAAGCCATATCATCTACCCTGTATATGTTATTTAAAACCTTTGTTTCCCAACCATAAATGCGGGAGCGTACCGAATTTGGGATTTCTGACATAAAGGTTTGAACTAGCGGTTCCAGATATTGCTGCGCAGACTTTCTTCCTCTTTTCTGATGCAGCTCAGAAGTAGGTTGTTTTCCTTTTCCTTTGGTAGGCTTCCTTCCTCTTTTAACCATGTTAAAGAAACCTAACAAATCTGCTAAAGCTACCATCCAAACAACAACACCAGTCAAATTCGTAGATAAAATTTGAGCTCGAGATCGTAGAGCGGTTCCATCACCCAAGTTAAGCTCGGCGAGAAAGATAAGAGATAAAAGGAAAGACAAGACACTACTACAACTGGACCGAGCTCGAAATAACTGAAGCACAACCCAAAGACTATAATCATTACTGAAGACCCAAAGATTGTAGCCAATATAAAAGACCAACATGGGGAGAAAAAACTTCAGAACCCTAATTGCAGAATTGCGAAAATTAAATAGACAGGGGAGAAGCATAATCGACTGCAAGAGAGTCCTTTTATTTTTGCAAAGGAAATGTAATTAAACTGTCAACAGGCTCCATAAATTTCCCAACAAAAGGACAAGGACCAAGCCATACCCATTCTGCATAGCTATAGAGGAGTTTTTATCAGAGAAAACAACCCATCTAAACCAAAATACATCAGTCTAGCATTAAACCATTTAACGAACCCATTACAGAGTTGCATCAACCTAAAATTATACCAGAATTCAATAACCATAATTCTAGCAATACCGGGATCAAAAAGAGGAAACAAAGACCGAGACGAAGTTCCAGACAGAGATTTGGGTAACAGAACAGAAACCCATTGAGGAAGAATGAGCATACAACCAACTTCATCAACCTTCTGCATATGTTCATACCAGAACCAACCAAACCTCCATTCAGACAAATAATCTAGGAAGACCATTACCATTATCTGCAAACGACGATAGAGAAAAATCTGTGGCTGAGAGGGTAAATATGGAGATACATACCAATTATCTACCCGAGCCATCACCCTGAATCTTCTCTGGAAAAATCCCCTGCAAGCGCAACCAACTTCCAAAGAAAACCACAGAACAGAAATCCAAACATTCTCATGCAGAATAACCTTACCGTCCATATCACCGTGCCCCCGGCTCTTTTTCCTAAACTTTCTTAACATCCCTGCTGGCCGACCCAGCTGGAATCGCATGGGTGTACAAAGAATTTATTACGGTTGGTGCTGTAGGTCCCATCACCCATTATCCTCCTGGCGTTTGCATGCTGCCTCCACGTGTTGGCCGTCCTCCCCACGCGACAAACTATGGTCCTGATCACATTGGCTAAGCACAATTCTTCCCCTACTACACCCCGATCAGGGAATGCTATGTTCCTGTCTTCCAGATTGCTGATCCTCTATTAGAATATTCCGAAGTCCAAGTACCAACTCATACACCTCCCGTTGCCATGGCCGATCCAGAAATCCGTCGTCAGTTTGACATGCCCAGTTCGCAAGACAATCTGCCGATTTGTTTCCTTGCCTTCTCACATGCAAAGGTATGATGTATTCAATTTGACTCAGAGCTTGTTGAATTTCCTATTCCAGTATTGCCGTTCTCCAGCTCTTAGTAATCGTTTCCCAATTTGTTCCTTGTAAGAGTTTTCTAATAATACTAGTGGCCATTGCTGAATCCCCTTCGATTTCCAGCCTATTATAGTGTTCACAGTTAGCAATTTCCAGACCTAATTTCACCGCTGCTTACTCTACCTCATTATTCGTAGTGTAACCTAAATCAATGGCATAAATTCTTAGAGTTGTTCATGTACAGTCTCTGAATATTCTGCCAGCACCTGCCTGGACAAGGTTTCCTTTTGACACTCCATCATAATTTAATTTTACAAAGCCTAATTGCGGTCTGTCAAAAGTATTTCTCGCCTGATATGGAAGGGGTAATTTTTTCCAGGAAGATGGTGATACCATTTCTTCCTTAAAGTTTAAATGCTGAAGAATTCTCCCTTCCAGTCCTTGAACTACCCAATCCTCATGCTCCCATTTTTCAGCCAGTATTGTTTCTCGAATTCCTTGCTTAGTTATGTTCCAAATTTCCTCATTGTTGAGCTTGCATTCTTGGAAAATCCTTCTATTCCTTTCTTTCCAGTGGGACCACGGTAAGAATCCCATTACAAGTATCCAGGCTCTATTCACCACAAGGCTTTTGTATCCTCCCTTTCACCACTTTTCAATTGTTTGCCAAAGACTATTATTATTTCTATCAGTTTGTTGGCATAGTCTGTAAAGATTTGACCACATTTTATCAACCACTGTACAAGTATTTAGAAGATGTTCCACAGTTTCTTCAGTTGCTTCACACATCACACATTTTGACGGCCCATTCATTCCCCTTTTTTGCAGTTGATCCCAGGTGAGGATCCTCCCATGCCCTACAAGCCACAAAAAATGCTCTATTTTTGGCCAATGCTTTATAGACCAAATATTCTTCCACAATCTATTTTCTGGGATTTGAAGTTGATTTGCTTACAACTGATAGGCTTCTTGAATTGTAAACATTCCTCTCGGCCTATAACCCCATCGCAAAATATCATTACCCTCCTGAATAGTAATTTTCCTAGTGTGGAGTTCTTTTGCAAAAAAATTTCATTGCTGCGTTTCTGGAGCCTGCTGCCACTACTACTTTTGTTTCCATCTCCGCCAAAATTGATCATTCTGGTCTTCCCAATAGTTTTGAACTTCCTTACTGTGGGGGTTTCATGTAAACAAAAATGTTTTCACCAAATCTAATCTTGTGAACAACTTTTCTTGCTGCTGCCAGGAATCTTCCCAAAAACTTGCCAAATTTCCATCTCTGACCTCCCAAAAACTATGAATCCTTATCAAATGTCTATTTGCATCTACAAGATTCCAGATCCCTGAACCTTTTTGAATATTAAGGCAATTAAGCCTTTCCTTTACCATTTGAGGCATATGATATTTCCTTTCCCATATACACTACCATAACGCTACACCTCCTTGTAACCACCGCCACCACAACTTTTCCCCCATGACATGATTAAGAGTATAGGGATCTCTAAGACCTAGCCCCCCTTTAAGCTTCGGTAATGTAAGTTTATCCTAGGAAAGAAGAGCCCATTTTCTCTTCTCCTGGGCTCCTTTCCATAAGAATTTCTTAAACAAACAAACCATATCCTCACAATTTTTTTTTTGGACAAGCCATACCTGACAAATGATAGATAGGGATAGCTTGAAGAACAGATCTTAGAAGGATAACTCGACTAGGAAGATTTAAGGCCCTAAATGACCAATTAAGCATGTGCTTTTGGATTCTGTTTAAGAGATATTTCCAACCACTGGATTTAACAGAATTCTTAGACAAAGGCATCCCAAGATACTTGAAGGGCAGTACCCCCATACTAAAACCAAGAGTCCTAGTAAGAAATCTTTTTGATTGGGGAGTCGTGTTAAAAAAGAAAACATTTGATTTTCCTTTATTAATCTGAGTACCTGAAGCCTCCATGAACAAGTTTAAAATTTCCAAGATCGCTTTACATTCATGGAATGTAGCTTGACAAAACAACATAATATCGTCCACAAATTGCTGATGTGACAACGTTAGATTCAGACCCCACAAGTTAAGACCTTTAACCACTCCATCCTGAAATTTCTACTTAATATATCTGCCCAACCCCTCAGCTGCTAAGATAAAGAGGAATGAAGAAATGGGGTCACCCTATCGAAGGCCTCGAGAAGCTGTAAAGGAACTTGATGGAGACCCATTTACTAAAATAGAAAAGTGAGCAGAGGTAATGGCTTACAACACCCACTGGACCCAACGATCATCAAAACCAAAGGAAAGTAAAATTCGCTGAAGATACTTCCAATTAAGGCTGTCATAGGATTTTTCCAAATCTAACTTAATCATCATACCTTTAGCTTTAATATGGTGAATAGAATGAATAGCCTCTTGAGTAGTCACAATACCATCTAAAATTTGTTTGCCCTTTACAAACCCTGTTTGCTCCGGTGAAATGAGGGTTGGAAAAATTGGTTTCAAGCGGTTCACCATAATCGTAGATAGAATTTTATAAATAACATTACATAAAGCAATAGGGCGAAACCCAGAGGGGGTATCACACTTATCAAATTTAGGTATCAAAGTGAGAAAGGTTGGATTTAAACCAGGGAATACTTGACGAAGCCAGCGGGATTCCTCAGCTATTTCCACAATTTCCTTCCCCAAAAAATGCCAAGATGCTTGATAGAATTCTACAGTAAAGCCATCAGGACCAAGCACTTTATTCCTTGGCATTTCCTTTACAATTTCTTCAACTTTCGTCATAGTAATTTCTCTAAGGAGTGCTAAGTTTTGCTCCCTACTAACCAACTTCGGAATAAATTGTTTCATACGATCAATTGCCACATATCTATTATGGTTAGGTTCTGTAAGGATACCTTTAAAATGATTGACCAATTCCTTTTCCGTATCTTCATGTTCAACCACTCGGTTCCCTTCTGAGTCTTTAAGAGAGAAAATCCGATTATGTTGCCTGCGCTGAATCATAGCTTTATGGAAAAAGCTAGAATTTTTCTCCCCTTCTCGAAGCCAATGTATCCGTGATTTCTGTTTCCGTAAAATTTCTTCTTGGATTCTTCGCTCCTCTAGTTTACTAAGAATCTTTCCCTCTTCTTTAATTAAATCATCTATCCTCCCTGTTACAATCATTTGATGTTGAATTTGTTACATATGACGTTGGAGTTTATTCTTCTCTTTATGAATGTTACCAAATTCAGCTTTATCTGATTTCTTAATTTTTTTCTTTAATTCTTTTAATTTCAATTGAATGTGTGCATTCTATTTCTTCCTTTCAATCTACTCTCCTCCCACCAGCCACAAAATTTCTGTATAAAGGAAGTATCTCTAAGCCAAAACCCTTCAAATCTAAACAACTGTTTCTTTTGCTGTTGTTTCACATCCACCTCTAGGCGAATAGGCCAGTGATCCGAACCTAGGCAGGGCACTATAGCTACTTCATAGAATAGGTCCCAACTCACAAAATCTTCAGACACCAAAAATTGATCAAGACGTGATGAAATTTGGTGTATCCCCCCTCTTCTATTATTCCATGTGAATTTACCATTATTAGTCGAAACATCCACCATATGTGTATCCATTATAAGATTAGTAAAGTCCTGCATTTCTTGATGAAATGTACCAAAGGCCCCTTTTGATGCAGGAATTCTGCTATAAAGTAGATCCCACAT
This sequence comes from Pinus albicaulis, assembly GCA_034641835.2. Lineage (NCBI taxonomy): Eukaryota > Viridiplantae > Streptophyta > Pinopsida > Pinales > Pinaceae > Pinus > Pinus albicaulis. The sequence goes on from CM076572.1 coordinate 1,433,107,692, forward strand.
ATAAGAATACAACTGCTTCACTAAACTATGAAAATGCTCAAATTTTCTATAATAAAATCATGAAAACATTTAACTTAAATTCACATGAAGGCAAAAAGAGCCATTCAAATCAACTCCATTAACTATATAAAAATTCTCTGGCCAAATATTACATTGGGCGGACTCTTGGCTCTTGGCCCTTTAAACCAGTCCTCACTCACTCCACTCTCAACTATCTCAGCTCTTCAACTATTCAACTGTGTTCTCCTCACAAAAACCACTCATATTTATACATAAATAATGAATTAATTCATTCCAAAAATATCTCCACCTAATCCTTAACTAAATCTAATTTAAATTCATTTTAGGTGTGGACTCAACTAAGTCCCGTACATAGCATTCCTACTTCCTAAATTTTCTACCTAATTCTATTTTCTCTCATATCCTTTTAATTAATAAAAGAATATTTACAAAATCCTCACTTTTATAATTTATCTCCTATTTTATTTAAAAATAACAAATTAATTAATAAAACAATTAAAATGTCACACCCCCCTTTGTTACATAATTAAAAAGTGAAAATTGGCCTTGATGCTCCTGCATCAGACTTCCAAGGTTGAAATTAATCATGATCGCCTGATCATGTGTTCGGATTTGTGTTTGCCTGGATCCCATATCTTGTGCTGCAACTTCCCACTTGTCGCTGCTTCTGTCTGTTGTTCTTCTCCAGGTTTCCACACTTTATGCTGCATCGCCCCACTGACTATGCTTTCACAATCTTCTGATGTCTTTCTCTTACTGCTTATTTTTTGTTTTACTACTGTTGTCTTATTCCGGGATACTATCATCATCATTCGCCTCATCAGTTCAATTTCTTTGTCTAATATATTTTCTCCAGCATCTGCAATAAAACCTGTACTCACAAAACAATTGTTAGAATAAAAAACATAAGGCTTCAGTGCCCTTTCTGTTGCTGGCAACATTTCAGTACGCTGCTCTGAGATTCCCTCGTCCATCAGCACATCAGTACGCTGATTCAATTCCTCTGTGTGACTATCAGTTAGTCCCTCCTCCACATCATCTATTTGAAAATTTTTTCCCTGTTCTGTGTCTTTCAATAACTTTCCCTGAAAATAGGTCCTCTGCTTTTCCAACTCTCTCCTCTGAAGATCTAACTTTCGATATAACTGAACAATCTCAACTGGAGTAGAACTCGGAAATTTTACACAATTTTCCATACCTTTACTTGCTGCTGACCAAACATCAGATGGTCCTTCTTCCCCCGCTTCAATATTCTGTTGAATATTTCCATAAGACCCCTCTATCTTCATTTCTTTCTGAGATCTTGCTATCTCAGCATCATTCTGAAGAGATTTCAGATTCAACTCTTCTTCTTTAACAAACTTCAAAGTTGTTTAACACTATGTGATGTACCTGTAGTCACACACCAATCATTAGTCTTAAACACACAAGACTTTGTGATCTCACTGGATGCTTCAGTCGACATCTCTCTTTTCTGTTCTGAATCCTTCATTTGATTCAGTTCTTCTATAGATTTCCCTTCTGTCTCATCACTACGTCCCTTCTTCTTCTGGCAGTCTTCCTGAATTTTCCTAGTTTCAACATCATTACATTGTAAAATTTTGTTAGTAATCCCATTAAACAAATACACTTGTTTACCTCCTTGGAAGTTTCCTTCAGCATTTCCACTTTGTTCGTATTCCATAACAGCTTCGACTTGCTATCTTACCCTGGACAAAAAGTCATTTGTGATTTCTTCCTGTTGTAACCAATCAACACATTCCTTCTCTGAAAGGAATTCTCTACTAGACTTTACCTCAAGAATTTCATTCTCATTTGTGACAGTTCCATCAGACTGTTCATTGTCTTTCGCATATCCTGCAAACATACATAAACTGTGAGAAAATTTGCAAGGCTTCATAGCCTCACCTGCTTCTTTTACGAACACATCTTCAGATGCTTCTGAACTATCCCAATAGTTCATGAGATCTTCCTCACTGATCTTGTCACCCAGAAGTTCACCATGTTCCGGGCCACAAATGGAAACATCCATTTTTAACTCAGCCTCTCCGAGTTCTTCACAACTCAACATCTGCTCGAGCTTCCTCAGCTCCTCCATCAACTGTATGTTTACCTGATTTTCCCTCTTTGCATGTAGCTTCTGCCACTTCACCTTCTTTATCATGGTCCAACCATGTGTCTGGTTTCTCACATTTTCCTGCAACAACTCTTTTAACAATTCAAGGTGAATTGTTATCTCGGCCTTTTCCTGCTCGTACTCTTCATCAGATCTCTGGAAATGACTATCAACAGTCATTTTCCCCTCCTTTGTGAACTGCATCTGTTCACATGTTTTATGGCTTATGAAAACCATACTTCAATACAATCCCAATTTCAATTCCTTCTTGCAGAAGCTTATCAAAACATATGATTTAAACACCACTCAACACATAACCAAGGCTTTTCTATAAACCCCAAACAAGTCTCCAAAAAAAAAACCCTTTTCAAAAGTCTTAGAAAAAGACTTTAATTAAACCCCATTGGTTTTATTTAAAACCTCAACTTTTTAATGAAGCCAAGGCTTATCACATCTTAACTCAAAGTTCAATTTTGGTTAATTTATCCCCAACATAATATAGTCGATTCACATGATATAAATTCATGTTTTAACAAATCAAATATCGATATGAATCTTCGATATCATCCAACTCTCCTTCCTACCGCATGCCACAACAATTTAAGGCTTTAAACTTTAAAAGATCGTTTCAGATCCATGTATCATATCATGCATTGTTATAATAGATCAGTCCACATAATATAAAACCATCGCATAATGAAATGATCTTACCTTTCCCATCGATGGCATCCGCACCATCACTCTCAACTTGACACGTTGTCCCTTAAACTCCCTTGCATTCTAGTTTCGAAGTGTTGACACCAGATCAACATCAATTTATGCAATTCGATGTCCTTTCTCCCTGCATGCAAATTAGTAGCATGATCATACAACAAATCGCTCTTTCAGATTACGCATTCTCCGATTTCCTGCTCTCGTTCACTTTTAGCTCTGCACTTAATGCTGCAACACAAACTCATGCTAACGCTATAATTTGGCATCGACTATTTCATTACAGCTTACAATCAAGCCAACAAAATAAACACAAGCCTCTTATTTGAATCGACTCCGGCATTTTATACCACTATTGTCACGAGTTGGAACGCAACACATCGACCAAACTGTGGTCCTTTATACTATTAACACCGTCTTCCAATCACCTATCATATCACTAATGCATGTCAAGGCATTCGCTTCAGTCAACACCATTCAGCGCTCAACACCAACTGCTGAATCAAGTTTTACAAACACAGGTTTTCACATAAAACACTGCACGTGTAATTCAGCTCTTATATAACGTAAGAACCAAACCCAACGTAGAGTTCCGAGTTATAGACAATCGACCATCACAGCAAACAATCCAACATTCATATCGACCATCACAACAAAGAATCGATGGCTATAACATTCATATCGATTTCTCTTTACAACACATTTCCACTCAGCTTACAATCAAACAACAGTCTGTCACAAACTTTGGAATGTGCGTTACCTTCAAGCACGCTGCCTTTAATAAGAGATGTTACTATTTAATGCCGAATATGCAATTGCTAGACATGCTCATACTGTTCAGCGATCACACTAACTGTTAAATCAAGTTTACACTTACAAAATTTCATATGAAACATGCCATTTGTAATTCAACCCTTATATATCGTAAGAATTAATGTGACACAGCGTTTTTGCTCCTACATACATTCCAGATCCATGCAACTTCAGGAATCGAATACTGTCAACATACTCTCAATCGCAGCTTCAGGTGGTTTTTTCAACTGCTTCAACGCAGATCTACACTTGCTGAATGTTATACGCTTCACCACTACAGCTTCTGATTACTCAGCTTTTAAAACAGGTCAGTTCTCCTCAATTTTAAAATAGATAAACAATCTAAAAAAACTCTGCGCCTTCGAATTTCATTACACTAGCAACTCGTCCCCCTTTCGCTATGCTATTGCTCATAAAATATTTCAGCGCATCGAAATGGTGCTCCGAAAATCTGTAAATTTAATTCGTTGAAAGAGCTGCTTCATTAACAAATAATCAATAGAAGAAACACGTGAGGCAAGATGTTCGAATCTAGCAAAGCACATGTAACACATTTTTCTTGAGAATTCATACCTTCTACTCCAAGTACTCAAACTCAGAAAATAATTGACGGAGAAAAAAATGTCAGAACACAATGCACCTCATATCCCGTACGCTTTTTAGTATCTCAAACACCTGAGTAGCTGCACCTTCTCCTGCGTAGCAGAAGATACTTCCATGGATCTCTAATCAACATCGTGTCAGGATGACTCACATATAATTCGATTTGACTTTCCATTCATTGCAAACGCCTCCAAGAGTCGATGTTATCAACTCAATTTACTAGGATTCAACTCCGTGTTTCTTTAAATGACTATTAGTGATCATGCACAACTTCAATGCAGCAGACCCGCATGATCTCCGCCAATTTCTCCGCAATTGGTGCAGAACTGAGATTGCTCCCACTATTTAAAAATAGCTCAACCAGCAAATCATGATGTAGCTACACTGCCACCTCTACTACTTGATGTACTAGCCAACACGCAAGGCCCATTCGCACCAAATGCATAGGTTGCACCAGGATGCACCGATATAAAAATATACTTATGTTGTGCACAGGCACAATCAAAACCTCGACCCACTATAGCTTGATCCACTTATTTCATTGCCACAACCACTTAGCACAAAACAAAAACAAGAGATCCATTCTCCCAGCTCTACGCTTTTAAGTTTGAACGTTGTTTGTTACAGCTCCAATCGCATAATTTGATTGTTGTTCCTTCATGCTTGTGGTCAATTGCGGCCAAACAAAAAACTTTGCAATCATTGTTTCTCTATGAAACGTGTATATTTATACCACCTGCAAACGCAAATTCGACCTGCAAATTCATTCCAACCTTCGGCATATGTTAATGCATCCAACATCATAACACTTCAGACTTGCGTGTCTTCTCAAAGAATTTCAATTAGGGATGGCATTTCCCCTTTCATAAAAGTCCCAATTCGACTTCAAAATCGAATTTCATTTTGCTGTAATACATTAAAATGACACAGAGTATATATATAACCGGCGATTCAAAAAGAATCGAATTCTTCAAATCTGATGCCGACTCGAACAGAATCTTACTTACAGAGCCAAATATATATTAAATAACATACACCAAGCACACATTTCATATAGTTACAGACTCAAAGTGCCACACACTTTTACACAACTCACTCAACTCTTGCTCAAGCTCTGATACCAAAATGATGCACAAATTCTGCTAGAAAGCAGATCCCACATATAAGAATACAACTGCTTCACTAAACTATGAAAATGCTCAAATTTTCTATAATAAAATCATGAAAACATTTAACTTAAATTCACATGAAGGCAAAAAGAGCAATTCAAATCAACTCCATGAACTATATAAAAATTCTCTGGCCAAATATTACATTGGGCGGCCTCTTGGCTCTTGGCCCTTTAAACAAGTCCTCACTCACTCCACTCTCAACTATCTCAGCTCTTCGACTATTCAACTGTGTTCTCCTTACAAAAAACACTCATATTTATACATAAATAATTAATTTAATTCATTCCAAAAATCTCTCCACCTAATCCTCAACTAAATCTAATTTAAATTCATTTTAGGTGTGGACTCAACTAAGTCCCATACATAGCATTACTACTCCCTAAATTTTCTACCTAATTCTATTTTCTCTCATATCCTTTTAATTAATAAAAGAATATTTACAAAATCCTCACTTTTATAATTTATCTCCTATTTTATTTAAAAATAACAAATTAATTAATAAAACAATTAAAATGTCACACCCCCCTTTGTTACATAATTAAAAAATGAAAATTGGCCTTGATGCTCCTGTTGCATCACTCCTTTCATCTAAACTTGCCACAATATTGAAATCTCCACTAACTATCCAATATTTGTCAAGATTAATGAGTTTAAGATTTCTAAAGTTCCTAAATAAATCTTGTTTATCTCCTAGAATAGTAGGACCATAAACAGAAGAAACAGAGAACCATTCCTTAGTACCTAATAGCCTAAATCTTCCGGTTATAATTCTAGGCAGTCTGATCCAACCATTTTCCTTTATCTCTGCTGGGTTCCATAATATTGCAATACCCCCGGCACTCCCATTAGCATCTATAGCCATTACTTATAGCGAGGTTTTAATCTACTAAAAATTTCATCCAATCTTTCCCTAGACAGTTTGGTTTCTTGAAGGAGAATTATCTAGGGTTTCTCCTTTATCATTCTTTCCTGTAAATGTCTATGTTTTCCTTTACTATTAAGGCCTCTTATATTCTAGGATATTATTATCATTAAGAAGGTTTATTTATTCTCTAGAACATCGTTGAAATTGGAATGATGTGTCCATAGTTAACCAACATTTCCCCAACCAATTGGATTGATTCTTGTAAGGTCTTTCTACCTCTTTTCTTTCTAGATTTTGTCTTCAGGGGATGTTCTTGGCTTGTTTTTTGCGCTATTGATTGTTGAGACAACTATGTATTTATTACTTCCACTGATTGTTGGGACAACTGCTGATTTTCTACTTCTACCTCTCTTCATGCCTGAATCATAAGATATTGTTCAAATGTATCCTTGTATAATACTTTTTGATCTTCAGGGATAAACCTATCATCTAGGTTTTTCCACTCTTGCAATAATTGTTTCATGAGTAATTCCTCTTTAGTAAGATCATCCTTCAACATATCTATTTCCATCTCTGCTTGCTCTCTATTATCTTGTTATTCCCCCTTGTCCGAGCTTTCTAAAGAAGCTTTCCTTTTAGCAGTTACTACATTAGTAGGCAAAGGAGGGTGTACCTCCTCATTCGTCACGTCCATTTCTTTATCCTCCTGTACTTGTTCTTGTAATATCTTGTAACGGTTTTTATTTTGTCATAAATTCTTTTCCTGCACTTGTAGATTACTTTGAGCTCGACCTTGTCTTTTTTTATTAGTAACCATATGAAACCATTCATCCTTGTTTTCTTCTGTCTCAGCCACTATCTGCTTTTGAACCTGATCTACATCGTTAAGGGACAAGTTTTATACAGGTTCCCATATTCATGGCATCTTCTGCAACGAAATGGGATGTGTTCATAATCAAGTAATTGTTGCCATATTCCCCCTGCATATTCTAACTCAATTGATTCTGGAAGAGGTTCAGATATATTCATATAAACACAAATCCTCGCAAAGGAAGTATATCTACCCCTTCTGGTAGTTTCTGCAATCTTCACAAACCTACCCAACGAGTTCCCTATCCCTTCCAAGATTTCTGGATCCCAAAAATCCATGGGTAAAGCAAACAGTCGAACCCACACCGGGGCTGAAAGAAACTATTCCTTATCTGGGTTATAACACTCTTCCCAATGCCGCAGGAATAGGCCCGCATTCTGGTAAAAATAGGGCCCCCCTTCAAAAACCCTTTCCTTATCCAATAAATTTGTAAAAATGACTATAAAGAAACCTCTTACACCGAATTTAATATCTAAATGCCCCTTTGGTTGCCATTTAATGTGAATCCATTTAATTAAATCCTTTTCAGTGGCCCAAATTCCTATAAATTTACAAATAATAGCATGATCTTTCATATAACCTCTATAGTGATCTAATTTATTTGGTGGAATAATAAAATGGGATTTTTTTGAAGATTTAGGCAAACACTGACCCCTTTGTTTTGCCTGCCATTGTTCCCCTAGAACCAGTCCTGCACCCACCGATTTATTTTGTCCGCTACTTTCTCCTGTCATTACATTTCTATAGGAGGCGATCTCCCCCCCAGACGTTGTCGCCATACTTCATGCTCAGAACCAGCGAAATGGCTTTTCCTTTGCTGCTCAGGCTGAACAAAAACCCTAGGATTGAACCATTACCTAAACCCTAACATTTTCTGGCCAGGTTTCTAACACAACCGCAAAGTGTTTAAAATAAATCAATTAGCGTATTTGAAAGTTTATAAGTATTTCACATTAAGAAATCGTTATTATATAATCTAAAAAACCTAAAATCTAAAAACTAAAATTATTAAGTATTTCACTGTGACTATGGATTCATCATAGTTTTAAAATATTAATTATGGTGATTATGGGATTAATAAACTAAATGGATTAAATTTTTTAATTTTTTAATAATTTAGATTTATAATATTAATCAAGATAGGTTTTGATAATATTTAATATTCAATATTTATAATATTAAATGTTAAATTTTTTAGTTATCAATATTATTAATATTAATATTATAATTGAAATGATATTAATAATTCAATGTTAATAAGTTAATAAAATTAAAAGTTAATAATTTTTAATAATTATTATAAATAATAATGTTATAAATATTAATTTTTAAAACACGATTAATATTTTAAAAATGATTAATATTATATTAACCATGTTGATAATAGTTTTTAAATTAATAGTATTATTAATAATATTGTTTTCAATATGAATTTTATTAATATTTTTTTTATTATAATAATTTGTATTTATATTTTTTTAAGAGATATTATAGGTTTATAATAATAAATGTTATAATTTTATAAAAAAATATTATAAATTATTTATAAACTAATTTAAGATTATACCATAAAACTTTATAAATGTAAGATGATATTTATTATAAACTTGTTTGTAATAAATTTTATTATAATTTTTTATGATAATATTTATTAAAAACTAAAGTTAACAAAACTAAAATCACATTATAAAAAGTTAATAATATAAAAAATTTAAATTATATAAAATATTAAGAAAACTCAATATTATTATTATTTTTTTTAACAGAAACGGTTATGATTTGATATTAAAATTTTCAGCATAAATTGCCATTTGCATGCTTCCAAGATCATCGGGACATATCTCGATTTTTCCCCATGACCAGAATCAACTCGTCTCTAAATCTGACATATTGAAGCTTCTTAGATTCAGTAGTCCACATTATCGACGAGATTTCCCCTAAATTAAAGACACATACAAACTAGTGAAGCAATAGACAATAAAACATTAACAAAACTACTACAGAATTGGATCCCAATTTACCACCCCATCCCATAACAAAGTGCCCACAAGAAGAAAATCAGCTCTATTAGCTTCCGTATCAGCCTCTTTGTTGTTGTTCCACAAAACATGGAAGTAGCTTAGCTTTTGAAAGGAGCTAGCAAGATTTTTGATCCTCACCATCAATCTAGTTAACCGAAGATCCTTCAGAATTGTATTTTCCACTAGCATTTTTATGAGAGTCTGAGAATCTCCAATGACCTTTGCTTCCTTGATGCCCACCTTTTGCATTGCCTTGAGACCTTGTAGCAGTGCCATCACCTCTACTTGAGTATTGGTGTCTTAGCCTAGCCCCCAAGCGTACCTGTGCTCAGTTTGGCCCTCCATATTCTTGATGACTCCAATAGCACATGCATTCCCCAGATTACCTTTTGCCACCCCGTCAAAGAACAAGGAGTAGCAAGCCATCTCCTTATTCCAATTACAGAATTTCTCTTCAATTAATCTAATCTACCAGTGTTTTTTCTTTACCTCCTGAATATCTGCGTTGAAGAGCTGTAATCCCAACAATCCACCCCACTCCACCTCATGAGGGGAGAGGTTTTTATCGGTGAGATTCCTCACTTGATCACTCAGAAAATCTTTAAGAGTACTTTTAATCTTAGTCATGATCAATTTTGCGTTATGCGCTTTACCTTGGAAAATTTTGTTGTTCCTCTCCAACCATATTTTCCAGCAAAATAGCTTTGGCAAAACCAACCAACTAGCAATAAACCAACTATTATTTGGGAGATTTCCAGGGTAACGGTCTATCCAAGATGCATACAGGCTGAAAACAGAGGAAGGGAGCATGAATGGTAGCCTTCCCTTTAAGTCTGGATTGAAGCTCCAGCCACGCGTTGTCAAGGTATCTCGACATATCCGACTTTTTCCACTCTGACTAGACTTCGTCTTTCCAAGTTGAAATGTCCCACAGAGAGACAATGTCTGCGTTCTTCATCCAACATCGTAACTCTTGAAGCTCATGAATATCCGCAAAGGGAGTGCCATTCATTATGTAATCCTCCCAAAGATCAGTGGTTTTTCCATTCCCCGGGACCCAAAACAAATGGCTTTGAATGAGTGCCTAGGCTTGCACACACAACTTATGGATTTGAGACCCATTAATGAATGGGACAGGCCTGTCCAAGCAACGTTTTCTTTGTCCTGTGAAATACGTCTTCCAGAGAGCACGCTGAGCCCAACCAGCCTTAGGGGCAACTTGCCTCCAGAGAATTTTGGCCCCCAACGCTATGTTTTGTAGTCTCAGGTCTTTGAAGTTCAGACCATCCTCTAAAATTGGCTTGGTGACTTTGTCCCAACTGACAAGCATCAGTCTACTGTTGTTTTATTTTCCACCTTTCCAAAAAAATCTCTTTATTAATCCTTCCATTTTTCTGAGTATGGCAAGCGGAGCTAGCATTAGCTAAGCTTGATAGGTTGGGAGACTGTTTAGGACAGACTTAATGAGCACTGTCTTCCCTGCTAGATTCAAACATGAAAACCCCCAAGCCTACAATTTACTTTTAGATTTGTCAAGGAGCGGAATCTAATCCTTACCTGAAGGATTTTTTTGAAAGATAGGAAACCTTAAATACTTGAAGGATATCCATCGATTAGAACCGGCAAAGCCCCAGCATCTGGAAATAGCATTCAGTTCACTTTGAGACACATTCCAGCCATAAAAGTGACACTTCAAAACATTCAATCTACTACTCGAGGCATCACAAAAGTCATCCAAAACCAATTTAAACTGTTTGGCAAAGTGAAAAAGAGTTGCCCCAAGGAGCAGGGAATCATCTGCGAACAAGGCATGATTGATTTCTTTTACTCCTCTTGCAATTTGAGGCCCAAAATATCCTGATCTGATCTTCTTTTCTCCAGAATAAAGCTTAAGGCAGAGCCTTGGAGGACAAAGAGTAAGGGGGGAGAGCGGGCATCCTTACTGAAGCCCTCGCGAGGCTTTAAAAAAATCTACTGCTCGACCATTCACTAATGGAGCAATCCATGGCTTGGTTATGCAGGCCCCGATCTAACTAATGAAACTAGTCCCAAAACCAAACTTATGCATAACTTCGAACAGAAATGTATGCCTTACCCTATCAAATGCATTTTCGAAATCAAGCTTAACAATCATACCTTTTTCTTTTCTCTTCAGGCTTGAATGTATCGCCTCTTGGACTAAGATAATGTTATTTGCAATTTGCCTTCCTTGAACAAAGCCCCCTTGATTCTTCAGAATAAGGCTTGAAAGAATCCCTTTTAATCTGCTGGAAATTACTTTTGTAATGATCTTGTATCTTATGTTGCACAGGGAAATGGACCGGAACCTGTTGAAGGAATTATCTCCCTTTTCTTTTGGAATGAGGGCTAGAAAGGAAGAGTTCGTGCTACCCCAGATTTTCTTACAGTCTTGGGATTTTGGAATAATTTTATGAAGATCCTTTTTCATGATCTACCAGCAAACTTGGATAAAATTTTCCGTGAACCCATCCAGCCCTAGGGCTTTGTCTAGACTCATGGAAAACAAGGCTTCCTTTATTTCTTTTCTAGTAACCTTAGCCTCCAACTTCTGGTTCATTCTAGCTGTTATCTTAGAAGGAACCTCATCAAGAAACGTAGCACTGCATCCCTGCACCTCTTCTTCACTAAATAAACTTTTAAAATGGTTGAAGGAAACCTTTTTAATGCTTAAGAAATCACCGTAAGTTTGGGATTCATCCTTAATTTCTGAAATGGAATTGAAACCTCTCCTTGCCTGGGCTTGCTTGTGGAAAAAAAAGGTGTTCCTATCTCATGAGTTCAACCAAAGGCTTCTGGATTTTGTCCTCCGGTACTCCTCCTCCTGCCTACAAGCATTCTAAAAATTTTGTTGTATTTCTTCCTCCCTTTTAGAGTTTCACTCGATATTTCTGCCTCTTCCATTTGGGCTTGGTGATTCTCAAGAGTTGATTGGACTTTCTTTCTTTCTTCCATAGGGCTAGGGATGTTTTTAGCCTATATTTTCAAATCTATTTTCACTCTTCTCAACTTCTCTTCCCAAACTAAGAACGGGGAATCCATGACATGCTTCTTCCATATTTCTTCTACCCTCTCCAAGAAGTCCTTTTGATTTATCTAGAGTGGACAAAATATAAATGGGATAGGGCCTAAATTCCTTTAGGTAGAGATATCCACCTTTATGGGTTTATGATCCGATGTACTACTAGTAAGAATACTCATCTTCGCATCAAGGCTGAGAAGGAGGAAGGAAATTTGGATGAGAAATCTATCTAATCTTGCAGTGATTTGCCTAGGGCCTACTCGTTTATTTGACCAGGAATACTTACCTCGACAAGGTTTGATGTCGAGAAGATCCCAATCATGAATGAGATCCTCCACCCATTCTCTACTCGGATCTCTCACAATACATCCCCCTCGCTTTTCGTCCTGGCTTAGGGAAATGTTAAGATCCCCTGCAATTAGAATGTTTTCTAGCTCCTCCCCATCCACCATGTCTCACAGAGAGTCCCAACAATTCTTCTTTTCCCTTGCGTTTAACGGAACATAGACATTGAAGAGGCTAAAAAGTTCCTTCGATTCTTGATGTTGAAACTTTGTTAATAGCCAATGAACATTGTGATTTTCGGTTACCATATTGAGTTTGGAATCATTCCAAAGAGTGCCCAAACCTCCCGAGGCCCCTCTGGCTGAGACAACCTTAGTCCCGCTTTTTTTCCAAAAACTTTTGCTGCTTTGGAGGAAATCCTTATCCTCCAATTTTGTCTCCTGAACTAGCATTATGTCTGGGTTTTCTGTCATGATTAGACTCCTCATGGATTCTTATTTCATATTGCTCCCCAAACCTCTACAGTTCTAGGAGATCACCTTCATTACTTATTTTTATGAGCGTGAGGGCCTCCCTTGGAGCCATATCCCTGGTTTCTTGCCATATTTGGGGTTTTGGCGAAAAGGTTTTCAAAAGTTGTCTGGATTCCTTACACTTTGTCTTTGTATGTTTCTTTCTCTCTCTTCTCCCTTGTTCAGATCCTTCCCCTTGCTGATCTTATGACCATGGATTGAGAGTCTCTTATCTCTCCTTCCTCCTCGGATTATTCCGAGCCTTGACTTTCCACACCACTCCTTGTGTTCTTATCTTTGATCTTTATGTTTCTCTTTCACCCTGCCCTGAGTCATTTGTCACTGCGAGCTCAGTAGTCTCCTTGTCATTTGTTATTGCTATCTTGGTCGTCTCCTTCTGAGGCAGATCCACTTCAGGTATTTCTTCTGAAGCTGAGCCAAGGGGCCCAAACATGTTTCCCGAATCTTTTAGAGGAGGGTTTTTTTGGGATGAGCTGCTACCTTTGGGTTGATTTCCTCTGCTCTTTTCTTGTCCTGCCAGATTAGAGGCCTTTGGATTAGATTTGGACCTCTTGGCCTACTTCCATCCCTCCTCTTTCTCCTTGTCCTCCTCACTCTTTTTTGGACAATTTCTGGCGAAGTGGTCGTGTTCGTGACACTCCTGACACTTAAATGGAAGTTGCTCGTAGTCTAGCTTCTAGATATGAGTCCAGGTTCTGATGTTGGTTTGATAACCTCCGGAAGCCCTACTTAAAGTTCCACCTCCACACAGATCTGAGCACAGTCGTATTGGTCTTTATTGTTTTCCTTGTCAATGAATTTTCCTAGCGCATCCCCGATGTGTTTCAGACAGTCCCAGTTCTAGAAATGTATTGGGAGATTAAGCAATCTGACCCACACTGGAACCGCTGATGGAACATCCTCTGTTGGGTCGAAGTCCAGAGTCCACTTATTCAGATACAACCCTTGTGGCCCCATAAAGTATGGGTTGTTCCTGAAGATCAGCTCCTTATCCTCTTTGGAGGTTAATTCGAATAAGAAGTACCCTCTTCCTAGGAAATAAGAGGTGACATTCTGGCTATCAATGGCTTCCAGTTATTTATAACCCAGGCTTCTGTGGCTTTGGGAGACCACCACAGGCTAGTGAATTTCCCCACAAGCGCTCGCTCACATTTTCAAGGCAACCTAAATAGGCCCATCTGGTGGGAGAGACACCGTTGGCATTTCTTCCAACCTTTTGACAAACTTCGAAGATTCTTCCTTCTTCTTCTTTGGCAGGGAGGTGATCAGGGAGCTGAAGGTAGCTGCGTTTGGCGATGGCGGAGGAGGGGGTGGGGGGGTGGGGGCAAGAGAGGAGGCCCGAGCCGAGGCGAGCCCTGCTCCTCCATGGTGGCGGCAACCCTAGCAGCAACAAGCTAGCAACGTGCGGCTTGCAGGCATAGCGATAGTGCCAAATCTTCGAAAACTCAATATTATATAACCCAAATAACTTAAAATATAAAAGTTTTAATTATGATGTTTTAAGTAATCAAATTTATCAAAATGATATTTAAAGAACATAAAATCTAAAACCTAAAATTATGAAGTATTAAGTAATTGGACTTACCAAAGTGATATTTAATATTTGAAATGTTATTTAAAAAAAAATATTTAATAACCTCAAATTGTTAATTATAGAGATCAAATATGAAGTTATTACATTTAATTTATTAAAAAGGGCATAAATGTGACTTTTGTATATTTTTTTATTATTTTTCATTCAAATACACATTTACTTATTATATGTTTGTTTCTTGGAGTGCATTTATACTCTTCATTGATTCAAAGTACTTTTCATAGCGAATTAAACCTCCTTGTTATTTGGTTTTTATTCACCCATTTTACATTGTACCTTATATGCATTTACTTTGATTTTTTCTTTTTTACTCGGAGTGCATTTGTACTTTTCATTGATTCAAATTACCTTATATAATATGTGCATCTTTTATGCCAATAAAATTTACTTGTTATTTTGTTCTTAATGCATTTGGATTTATCAAAGTGATATTTAATACTTGAAATGTTATTTTTTTAAAAATATTTAATGACCTAAAATTATAAATATTCGGGATCAAATATCAGGTTTTTACATTCAATTTATTGAAAAAAGTCATAACTAGCAATTGCACCATGTTGCAAAGGAAATGTAGAAATTATATACACTAAGCATGCATACATCCAGATTCCCCTGATCTCACAATATTTAACTTCTTGCAAAATACAGAATCATTCCACTATTAATCTTTTGCGGAAAATTAATTGCAAACACATGTGAAGCATAAATAAAAACAATCACGCATAACACAGTTGTTTAACGGGAAAGCCTGAAGCTGAAAACCCCAACTATCATATATTATGTATCATGGAGATCATGTAACAATCTCATAGAAAGCTTAGTACATCAAGCTCTCAGTACAATCAATCGTCACACACTAATCAGAAGAAATATGCAAATCCATGCATCGATTTCTTGCCACCTGCTAGCCTACCTCCACTACGCAATCCCTGTTGAAGAATAGCTCTGAATGGATTCAAATTACACTTGCCTTGACTGCGCAATCCTCATTGGAAACTCAAATGTGTGTGTGGTGCAATCAATGCATCACTATAGTCACAACAGATAGTCCATCTTGCCCTTTCACTTATCTCTCCACTGGAATTTCCATGCAAGTAGTTAACTGTTGTATATGTTCAGTTGTTAGTGAGTTATTAGTTGTGAATTAATTAACTAATTAATTCACTCCACTCTCACTAGTGTATCATTTAGTTAGACTAGATACAACTAGCTCAACTGAGTTTAACTCCATTAACTGAGTTAAAATGAATAACAACTCCATGAAGTACTCTTCCAACTCTGTCATAACTTTTCCACTTCAGTTCTAACTGAGTCCTCCATGCATGAACCACCAGTAAACCCTAGGAATTTTGTAATTCCTTCAGCCCACTGATTTGACAAATCTGTATACTGAAATTAAGTGCTCCAAGAGAATAATTTGATGTTTATTATCGAATTATTATTAAGAGATAATAATAATCGACACTTCTATTTTTAGATCGACGATCTATAAATAGACTTCGCCCAATATTCTAAAAATAGAATTTCATCTATTTTTCCAACTTGACCAACCATCCACAAATAGCATCCTGCAACTTCTGAAATATGATCATCATGTCTAAAAATAAACATAGTCTAAAAATAGACTTGCGCCAAAAATAGGCTGCGGGCCCACTTAGTGAAGGCGACTCTTTTCATTAAGCTCATCATCTTGTTGAATCTCAACACTCCCTCTCAACAAGATAGGGATTATCCTTCACCCCAATCCTGCTTCTATGGTATTCGAATTTGCTCCTGGTGAGCACCTTCGTCAGAACATCTGCATCCTGATCTTCCGTAGGAATGTACTAAAGAAACATGATCTTCCACTGCACACAATCTCTGATATGATGATACCGAATATCAATATGTTTAGATCTATCATGAAACATAGGATTAATCGAGAGTTTAATGCAACTCTGATTATCACAATGTATCATTGTAGGATCTAAATGTGAATCCAACAAACCAACCAGGATCTTCCTCATCCAGATAGCCTCACATGCAGCTTGACTTGCTGCCATGTATTCTGCTTTCACTAAACTGAGTGCCACGGATATTTGTTTCATGCTGCACCAAGAAACTGTCGTAGATCCGATACTGAAAATCCTCCTGATGTGCTCTTTCTGTTTGTTGGGCTACTAGCCCAATCTGCATCCGTGAAGCCATGTAACTTCACCTCATCCATCTCTTTGTACCATAAGTCATAATCAAATGTGCCCCTGAAATACCCCAGGACATGCTTGCTTGCCTTCTAAAAGAGCTTGGTAGGCTTAACCATTGGTTGTGAAAGCTGGTTCACCGCATAACATATATCTGGTCTTGTATTAACTAAATACATGAGTGAACCCACCAACTGTCGATAAATAGTGGCATCCACTACCTCTGCTGATGTAGCATCCTCTTTCCTCCAATTTCTTGGAAGAGGAGTGTCGATAGGCTTGCAACCTTACATGTAAAACTTCTCTAGTATCTCTTGGGCATACTTGCCTTGAGACACAAATAGTTCACCTTCTCGCTGCCATATTTCCAATCCAAGCAAATAATGAAGGAGGCCCAAATCCTTCATCTCAAAATCCTTTGCAATATCTGCCTTGCATGAGTGTATCAACTGATCATCACCCGTTAGTATTAAATCATCAACATAAAGAAAAATGATTAAAAGCTTACCCTCCACCACAATTTGGTACAGGTTTGCATCCGCTTCACTCTTGGTGAAGCCAAGTCTAGTGAAATAGCTGTCGATCTGTGTTTACCAAGCACGAGGTGCTTGCTTCATCCCATACAATGCTCTTTTGAGCCTGTACACATGCGACTCGCTGCTGAAGATCTCAAATCCTTTAGGCTGCTCAATGTACACCTCTTCCTCAATGATCCCATTAAGAAACGCAACCTTCACATCCATCTGATGAATGTGCCAACCCATCTGCGCTGAGAGAGCAAGGATGGTCCTTATGGTGGAATACCGTGAAACAAGTGCAAAGTTTTCTTCATAATCAATCCCCTCGATCTGTGAGAAGCCCCGGGCAACAAATCTTGCCTTATACTTCTCAATGCTCCCATCAACAACTTGATTTACCTTGTAGATCCATCTTGATCCTACAATTGATTTTCCCACTGGCCTTGGAACAATCTCCCAAGCACTGTTTTTGACAATGGAGTCATACTCCTCCACCATGGCATCTACCCATGTGGGCTTTCGCACTAATTCTTCAAAAGAAGATGGCTTTGTCACGATAAACTTGCTCATAAGAGCCATGTATCTAGTAAATTGGTCAGGTGACTGTCTCTGTCTGCGCTGTGATGTAGGGACTCCTACATTCTATGCCGCATCAAGCTTTGGTCTCTCAGCTTCTGTGGTACACTTTCTACCTTGTCTGATGTTTGGTTCTGCATGAGTGGACTCCTCCACTCCATGAATCTCCTCTTGTGGCTGATCCACATCCAGAGGCTCATCTTTCGGAACAAGCAGTTCCTTCACTGCATGCAAGTCTAGCTCCCTCTCAAGCATAGATCATGCAGCACCCACGATCGTTATGTTCTTCCTCTTTGAGACCCCATTCTGCTGTGGGTTATGAGGTGCTATGAGTTCTCTTCAAATTCTTTCTTTGCTATAGAAGTCTTTGAATTCGCCCGAGATGTATTCACCACCATTATCGCTCTGTAGAGCTTTCACTTGCTTCCTCGACTCCTTCTCCACCAATTCTTTAAAATCACTAAACTTTAAGAATGTTTCGCTCTTCTTCTGCATGAAGAAGATCCAACATCTACAAGAATAGTCATCAACAAAAATAACATAATACCTGTGTTTTTCTGTTGGAGCAACCAAGAAAGGTCCACACACATTTGTGTGAATTCTCTCCAGGATCACCGAAGCACGGTTCTCCTTCTCGTGAAAGGTGGTCTTCACAAACATACCCATAGTACATCCCTTGCACTGATCTGACTGCACAAGAGTACCCTTGGGAAGTCCAGTAGAAATCTGCTGCAAAATCTTCAAAGCGCCATGGAGAAGATGGCCCAATATCCTGTGCCATAATTCGCCCTCATCCCGACTCACCACTTTTTCTGCTTTGCCCACCATTTTAGCGCAGCCATATACCTCCAGCTTGTAGAAATTATTAACTCAAATCCCTATCTTCTTGGTTTGACCCGTTGTTTTATGTTGAAGGAAAGATTTTCCCTCATTGAAAACAACATCATAACCTTTGTCTTCCAACATTGCGACCGAGACTAAGTTCTTCTTCAGACCTGGAACATGAATAACATCCTTCAACAAGAATGGATTACTAGACTCCCTCTCAAAGGTAATGGTCCCAATTCTGGTCGCACTGTATCGACCATCGTCGCCCATCTATATATGCATCTGGAGGTCCTTCTCCTCCAAGTCACTAAGCAACTCCTTGTCTCCCGTCATATGGAAAGACGCACCACTATCAAGATACCACACTGATCCCATTTAGCTTGAAACCAAGCATGTGATCAAAGAGAAATCAAGTTCAAATTGTGAGGCTAAGGCCTCTCCAGCTGCAGCTCCAGTAGCCTTCTTGTTCTTGTTCTTCTGTGGGGAGTTAGTGGCGAAATTCCCATGTTCATGACAGTGAAAACACTTCACGTTGGACAAATCCTGCTTCTTGCCTCTTGTTAGTATGAATCTTGATTTGAAGCGTACGAAAAAAGACCACTTTAGTTGCGCAGAACAAACAACCCTAACAACATAAATGACTGCTAATATCTTCAGATCTGCAGTTAGATGATCAAGACAAATGCTTCAAAAATATAGATCTATGCATTAGAAGACATTAAACAGTAGAAAAATAATATTTACTCCATAGATCCAATAGACAAGACAAGAATATATCCAATAAAATTTTTATTAATGGCACCTAGGAGGAAAACACAAGAGGGTGTTCCCTGTTCTCCTCAATGGGATGAGTTCTTGTAAGTCCTTAGCACTTTAGATTTAGAATTCCTCTCTCTTGATGGTGTAGAAAACCCAGACAAAAATGGAAAAATATGGCTATGATAATGGATCAATAGCCAGACCAAGAGTTGAGATCCAGAGTGATATTTAGGAAACAAAAGGTGACAAATGAATGGGAAAACCCTTCTATTTATAACAAAATATATTTGAGTTAGTCTAGATATTTGTGCATAATTAAAATATTATTAACCAAATCAGCATCCAACTTTTATGGAATATTTTATTATATTTGTTGGAGGGAAAAGGAATTTGACTTGAGTCAAATCCCCTTATTTGTAAATAATAAATAAATAAATGATTTATTTATCATTTTAAGGATGTGATTAAGTAATAATAAATAAATAAATTATTTATTTATCATTCTAAGGATATGGTTGAGTAATAATCAAATAAATAATGATTTATTTAATTCTTTTAAGGGAGATGTAGTCATATTTAACAAAGAATATTATTTAAGTAATGTTTAAATAGTTATTCTTAGAAAATAATAAGATAAATAATGATTTATATAATTAATTTCCTTGTTTTGGGTTAAATATAACCAGGAATATTAATTAAATTGTTGTTTAACTAATTATTCCTTGAGGAAAAATCAAATAAATATGGATTTATTTAATGTTTCCCCGTGGGGTTTCCTGTTTAGACCATAAACAACTTCATAAAGCTGGTTTAATAAGTCATTTTTCATAGTGAATGTGATTTTACTTGGGGTAAAATTGGTGTTAGTTGGTGTGCTTGGGTCCATCTAATAACAATGGATTAGATGACCAAAAAATGGTGTAACACCTTTAGCTTTGGATTTTGAAGGAAATTTCTTCCCCTTCCCTTTCCTTGCTTTGGCAGCCAAAGCACAATTCTCTTCATCTTCATTCTTCGATGAAGAGCCATCCCTGGTACCCTGCCTTATCTCCTCCTACATAAGATCCGACCAAAGTCACTCCCATCCCGACAGTTTCTCTCATCCATTGACAGAGTCTTCGTAGCTATGCCAACTCTTTGGAAGCCCAAGGAGAGCCAAGCTCACCAAGTATTCATCATCGATAGTAATCCCCACACTTCCTAGTTCATCCCTACAGTGGACAAACTTTGTGAGATATTTTGGAATACTGTCGCCCTTCTCTATTTTTATTTTTCTGAGCTTGTGTTTCAGTGCCAACTTCCTCTGGTCATTGCTGCTTTGGAACAAATATGTCAAAGCCTTCCAAATTAAGAATGGAGTGGATTTCCCATGAAGGCTGGACAAAATATGGTCCTTCAGACCTTCTAACAGAATTATTCTTGTCTTTGCTATCTTATTTTTCCATGCGTCAAGCAATGCAACATTGCTAGATCTCGGCTTCAGAACATCACTATCAATGAACTCCTTCAGTCCATTATCCTCCAGCACTGCCTCCATCCTATCCTTCCAGCATATGTAATTCGAGCTCCCATCAAGGGCATACTCCAATCCCAACCCATTGAAATACATTTCAATGTATACTCAACTTCTGCACCAATAATTTCCTATAGCAAATTCGAATTGTCCACCAGCACAAACTCAACAATTCTTCACAATTGCAATCTTCAAGAATTAACACTGCTTTGATACCATGTAGAAATTATATACACTAAGCATGCATACATCTAGATTCCCCTGATCTCACAATATTTAACTTCTTGCAAAATACAGAATCATTCCACTGTTAATCTTTTGCGGAAAATTAATTGCAAACACATGTGAAGCATAAATAAAAACAATCGCACATAACACAGTTGTTTAACGGGAAAACCTGAATTTTAAAACCACAACTATCATATATTAAGTATCATGGAGATCATGTAACAATATCATACAAAGCTTAGTACATCAAGCTCTCAGTACAATCAATCATCACACACTAATCAGAATAAATTTGCAAATCCATGCACCGATTTCTTGCCACCTGCTAGCCTGCCTCCACTGTGCAATCCCTGCTGACGAATAGCTCTGAATGAATTTGAATTACACTTTCCTTGACTGCACAATCCTCATTGGAAACTCCAATGTATGTGTGGTGCAATCAATGCATCACTATAGTCACAACAGATAGTCCATCTTGCCCTTTCACCTATCTCTCCACTAGATCTCCACTAGAACTGCCGTGCAAGTAGTTAACTGTTGTATTTGTTTAGTTGTTAGTGAGTTATTAGTTGTGAATTAATTCACTCCACTCTCACTAGTGTATCATTCAGTTAGACTAGATACAACTAGCTCAATTGAGTTTAACTCCATTAACTGAGTTAAACTGAATAACAACTCCATGAACTACTTTTCCAACCCTCTCATAACTTTTCCACTTTAGTTACAACTGAGTCCTCCATGCATGAACCACTAGTAAACCCTAGGAATTGCGTAATTCCTTCAGCCCACTGATTTGACAAATCTGTATACTGAAATTAAGTTCTCCAAGAGAATAAGTTGATGTTTATTGTCGGATTATTATTAAGAGCTAATAATAATCGACACTTCTATTTTTAGATCGACAATCTCTAAATAAACTTCGCCCAATATTCTAAAAATAGAATTTCATCTATTTTTCCAACTTGACCAACCATCCACAAATAGCATCCTGCAACTTCTAAAATATGATCATCATGTCTAAAAATAGACATAGTCTAAAAATAGACTTGCGCCAAAAATTTCCTGTGGGTCCACTTAGTGAAGGCGACCCTTTTCACTAAGCTCATCATCTTGTTGAATCTCAATAGGAAATTCCGTAAAGAAATATCATATAACACTAATTAATACTTCTTTGACAATTGTTGAAAAAAACAAAATATCAAGGAAAGGTAAGGATTGTGCTACAATGAAATCTTAGTGCAATATTTCTTCCCTGAGTCTTAGAAATCACGAGGCATATGTTGAAGTTAAAGACCTTGTATGATTATGCCAACATGAATGCCTCTTAAATAAATAAATAGATTGTGATTTTCTACCTTCAAAATTAAAGATATTTTTTTAAAGACCTTGTGTAAGTATGCCGACATGAATGCCTCGTAAATAAAGAAATAGATTATGATTTTCTACCTTCGAAATAAAAGGTACTTTTGGTGCAATTCCTTCATATTTCTTCTAGATCACTTCATCGAGATATAGAAAACCTTAATCAATACCAAGAAAATTCTATATAGTTTGAAAGATGTGTCTACAAAGGTTTATAACAATTTTGTAAAATGAGGGAACTCTAGTGACCCTGATAATTATCATCCCAATTTTTATCACATGCCTTTCACATCTGGAAAGAACGTGAAAACCTATTCTTCCCTACCTTATTATTCCGTAGAACAAAACCTAAGTTTAAAAAAAATAAAAATAAGAGTCAATAATTTCCCCAAAGATAAATCTATTTCTACCTAATAATGACCAATAATATTAATAATAAAATAAAATTACACACAAAAAAACTCACACTATTTTATTTATATTATTGATGAGCTATCAAAATATTTCTAAAATTAAATTATTTCTAAATACTCTTATGGAATGTTAGGAGTGTCACATAACATTTTTATCAACCCAAATTAATTTTAGTTTTGCCATAATAATATTAATAATTTATTTCAATTGTTTTCCAATGTTATGTTTCTTTTCATTTAATTTAAGGATACAAATAACTGATTTAAAATTTATTTTTATTTTTACAATTTACATGCACACAAAATTCATCTCCCAGCCATCTCCTTATCCCAAGTACCACTACTTAACTTCTACCATTGGTATCATATTTACCTTACCTTGTTAAGGTTCGATATTCAGTGAAGGTTGGTTTGATCCCAATATTGTTTCAATATTGATGTAAGGTATATATACCTTAAATTTATATTAAATTGAATAATATATTTTTATAATTAAAAATATAATAATATTTTATTCTAAATCTTCCGGGAAATCACATGAGAAATTTTGGAACCGACGCGTTTCGAACTACCAACTAGTTCATCATCAGGATAATGCAAAATGAAGATTGGTTGATCAGACTATCCATTTATAAACCAGGAAGAGAGAAGAAACGGTCAAAAACCCAAAGACAATTAAAAATGTTAAAAAACGTTCAAAAATAAAATAAAAACGTTCACAAATAAAATAAAAATAAATAAAAGTATAAAATAAATCAAAAAATACAAATCCGCTCTCATCATTTTCCTGCTCAGAAGCTTGGAGTTCTGAACACCTTAGCCACGAGAGCCCTTAGAATATCTGATAATGATCATTTGGATGAAGAAAAGGCCCATCTCCTTAAGGTCTTCAGAGAAAATGGTTATAACAAAAATCAAAGTTTGAGGGCTTTCATGAATGCTAGCATAGGTCCTAATCAGAAAAATTTAAAGGATGATGTTGTTGGTAGGGTTCATCTGCCTTTTATTCAAGGTACCACTGACAAGATAGCTCGGATTTTAAGAAAGCATAAGATCTCTTCCTCTTTTAAACCTTTAAACACCATTCAGAGTTCCCTTAAATCGATAAAAGATCCCTTGGACCCAAAAAGCATGAAAGGGGTTTATTTGATCCCATGCTGTTGTGGGATTCCCTACATTGGTGAAACTGGTCGGTTGATTAGTAAAAGGATCCAAGAGCATTCTGCGGATATTAGGCATGGTAGAACTAATTCCTCTGCTCTAGCTGAGCATGCAGAGAAGACGAAGCATCACATCTGTATGGAAGACGCTAGAGTCCTTGCTAGGGTTGATCATTTCCATCATCGTAAATTTAGGGAGGCGATTGAGATTGAGAAAAGGTCCTGCACATTAAATAGGGATGACGGATGGAAGGTCAGCAGTTGTTGGATCCCTTCTCTTCACTCCCTATAGTGATCGTTCCTTTCTTCTTCTTTTTTCCATATAATTTAACTTTTTGTATATTTATGTTGAGGAGGTAAATCCCCTCTGCGGACAGAGGCGATCCCTACTAGCCTAGCAGGGGTCTAGCAACAAACAAACAATGTTATGACGCAAGTTCCTAATTACGAATGAAAAGGTTGGAGATAGAAGCCTACTTGGATTCCAACGCTAGGATCTGAAGAAGAAACGTCCCCGTTCCTCAGCCTTGGCAGATCACAATCCCTCCACGATCTCCGCGGATGAACACCTGCACATGGAAGAAACGAACAGATACAAGCATAGAAACCAGCATACGTAACTAAACATCAGTCAGAAAGGACGTTACTCACATTAACATGATGGAAAACAGAGTGGAACCATAATCATAATCATCTATTAAATAACCAACGAAGAGAGATTACAACCAAGTTCTGACGTCGCGGTCTCCTTCGGATGGGTCTCCAGTCGTCCACGTCTCGCAAAGCTCGCCAAGGAAAGGGAAAACCTCTCCGGAGTCTCTCGACAATGGTCTCCTTACTTGAGTCGGCCTTAAGGGAAAGAGAGGATTCTTTACAGCACAAAGGCTCTTGGGAATATGGAGATTCAAAGCTTAGGCACTTCAAGACTAACTTGCCATGGGATTGAGCAGGCTTTTATAGATGGGGAAGGAGGGAGTTGGGATCCCTATTATTATGGGATTGGCCCTATCAACAAGGAAGGTTCCATGGGAGGTGGCAAAACCACTTCCCCTCCATAGAACTCCCGCAGCCAAACCTCCCAACTCAAGATAGGCAATGGTTTGTGAGTTTGTTGGAACTCAACTTCCGCCATCCTTATTTAAAAAACAATCCCTAAATTGGGTGGCGCGACTACGGCTCTATGACAGAGCGCCAGTTGGCGCGACCTCTTTGCAGGATTTTCCCCATTGGCGCGAGTACTGAACTGCCTGCCCGCGCCAATGGCAAAAGGGGTGTTTTTCATGATTTTTGCAAGGAGATGTCTCAAGGGCAAATAAAGCTCATGCTCAGAGGGATGCATTGATGATGATTTCAAGGCATGACAATGTTCACAGGTCACAGAATGGGTCCTCCATTGTGCGGGATGGGGAATGGTAAGGACGGTGACAAATTACTGTGTAACAGATGCCCCCTAAAGTATGAGGCCCGAGAGGGAGAGGGGTGAAATGCTTTACGAGAACATGTTCAACCGAAGGCCCGCCGTCGGAAAACCTGCGCAGAAAGATACAACTGATATCTCAAGTACATGATGTATATGTGGTATGGACGCAGCCATCCGAAACAGAGTATGCTATAATCCGGATCCAGGGTATGGGCGCAACCATCCAACTAAGATCAAACAAATAGACTCAGGTATGGTCGCAGCCATCCAATCAGTGAGTCATGTACATAATGATAATAATCCACAATCGCAGCCTGGATTACAACAGACACAATCCAGGGTCTTGCGCTCCATCTCGACCCAACAGAGTACAAGTTCAAGCATGTGAGTAGGTGAGCTGAAGTCGAACATGCAAGAACATCGTCTGATTACCAGCCAATGATGAAAGCCGTTAACAGATGCGAGAGAAACCACCAATAATGACAATGGTCCTCAAGGTACTACAGGTACGATCTACGGCGTACGAATAAATGAGTTGACGTCGAACACCCGCAGAATCACTCAATCAGAGGCCAATGATGTAAACCTCTCGTCGAATGCGACGAACCTGCCATTGAGGCATGCAGGCTCCAAGGTACCATAAGGAGTCTCTAGACCAACTTCCTGGATAATGAGTTGATGTCGACATGAAGTGACCTTGATCGAAGGTGGGCCATAATGATTCCCACATCATCGACACGAGACAGAGGAACATGATGTTTTGTTGTGAATCATGATCGTATGAGAAACAGAGGAAGGTTGATATTTGCAGAGGCCAACTTCTCTTGAACACATGAACGGCACGACAGTGGACTTGGCAGTATTTGACATCAACGGATCAGAGGTCATGGTGACGAGGCAGCGAACAGATGAGAGGTCAAAAGAGATTACCCAAACCCATGGAGGCAAAGTGAAGCAACGAGATGAGATGTCCCCAACCCGACACGGATGCAGACAAGTGCCATGTTCAAGAGCGACATACTGCCGACGACAACGACGATGGTTCCATTTTTCCCCCCACCATTTCTGGCGAGTACCCCAATTATTTTTGATAACAAGCTTGAAGGGGATAGCATATGCTTGTGATATAAGTCCGCCCTTCGGGCGAATCCATCCTAGTGCATTTAACGAGTCTTAGGAAGGAGAAACTCGGAGAACGTCATTTCGACTAAATCCGATGTCATCAGGTTTTAACGAGTCTGACAAAGGAAGAACTCGGCGTCTTTTCATGTTTAGAGAGTTTGAAAAGACAGCGGAAAAGAAAACTCCACAGGTCCCTTTTCGTAAATAGTTCCCCATATCCGAAAAGGTAGAAAACAATATCCGGAAAAACCTCCTAGTCGCGATAGGCTAGGGTATTCCTTTTTCGTAATCGATCCATCCCAGCCCGAAAAAGGGTTAAACTTATACTGGGTGGATGTCGATTCATGTCCATTTTAACGAGATCGAAACGACAAGGGCCTCGGCAATCTTTTCATATTTAGAGAGTCAGAAAAGAGCTGAAAGATGACTCCAGAGTGACTTTTTCGTGTATTTACCGAGTCCGAAAAAGTATAAAATACAACTCGTTTCCATCATTTAAGTCGCAAAAAACCTGCTGCTGCATATACCAAGCAAGCGTAAAATCCATTTTCGACATAACACATGCAAATATTTGATAAAAATAACTTTTAAAACTCATTTAACGTCGAAAAAGTTATAAATATGTCTAATTGGTAAAAATAAAATTACTTTTACTATTTACCTTGGTAGAAAACAACAGTGGTCCATTGGGAGCAGAAACTTCCATCGACGATTGCGACCAATCCAGGCAACCATTCAGCTTCTCGTCTGTCACAGGTAAAAGGCGCTCCCTTGCTCTACATTTTCATTCATTTTTTAATGATTTTTCCTTAAAAATCAGTCTTGTATGGTCATTTTTTGAATTTTAGGGCTGCGCCCATTGGCGCGGGTATCGGGCACGGACCCGCGCCAATGAGCTCTTTTTAATAAAGGGCTCGTGCCACATGGCGCGACTGTTAGCAAAATAGCCGCGCCAGTGGCCGAACCTTAAATTCCGCCCAAAATTTCGATATTTAGACCAAATTACTTGGAATTTGAAGCTCATCAAAGATCTAACCAGGGGTTTTTGACCATGTGAATGCAGATAATCACTCAAAATGGCAATCGAATGGAAGGAACGAGAGCACGGAGACGAGGATGAACAAGCCATGCAAAGCCAAGCTTGCATGAATGCACTTAGAGACTGTGGATTGAAAAATTTCTTCCTCACGCCATGTTTACGAGCTCAGCCCGAGCTCCTCCAGTATCTAATTAGTATCTGGGATGAAAATGAACAGGTGTTCAGGTTACGAGACCAGGTGTTGGAACTGGAGGTCACCGACATTTATTTCATCACTGGATTGTCCCGCAGAGGTCCAATCCCTGTACTGATTGGAAGCAGACCATCCGGGGAAAAGATGGAACAGGTAATGGCACGGGTGTGCCGAGGGGCACAAACAGGATCAGGAAGCAAGAAGGTGGATATCCACACCATCCCTGATCTAGCACTGAGAGTAGTTCTCCATACCATTACGCGGGCTGCTGGGTCGCAGGCTCCGCATGAGGCCACGAAAACTCAACTCCTGCTGGCCTCAGAATGCATGGGTCCCTTACTGTTCAACTGGGCAGAAGCAGTAACTATCAACATGAAAAGGCAGCTCACAAAGTGCAAACAGGGGAAACTGAAACAGTTTGGTTATGGTTCCATCTTGGTATCGTTCAATGTGGAACGCATACCAATCTTCCAGGGCCAAGGGGCCGCAGTGGCGAGTCCGATACCACGAGAGCCACGAATGGCTCGCTGGGTAGCACTGATGCCCAGATCTGGAGGTGGCCAACAGATGTCCTGGAGGCCAGAGTTCTTTAGGTGGTTATGGCGCCAGCTGATCGTCGTGGAAGACTGGCCCTATTCGGGAACTGACTTTACCGGGGACCCAGATCTCCCACTACCAGAAGGAGATGACTGGGACGAGGAGCTGGGTAAGACCTCATATTTTTGATTTTATGTTTATATGTTTTTTTTTTTTTTTGTTAATACACATTCGTCTTAACACAATTATATATGCATGCAGATGTAGGACTTGAGAGACCAGCCGGGATGTCTCCAATCTCCCGGAGGACACAACTCGCCCCTGAGATCCAGGGGGAAGGCACCGGAGGAGAGGAACTGATCCAGAACCTCGAGGGGATTGTCCATGGGATCCCCGACTATGCCCGGCTAGCAGACGTACCGATGGCATACCAGCGCCACACGGTGGGAGTTCCGAATCGGATCCACCGAATCCTGAGGCGCCTAGTGCGTGCAGTGACGTGCTACCATGAGCACCATGCGGATTAGTCCTTAGGATTTATGCCACACCTATTTTTGAGAGACATAGTGTCTCAGGATGTACTAAGACGATTATGTATATTTTTGAGTTTTATGTGACACACTCTATGTAAACATTTCGATACCTATATATATACATATCTATTTCTGGATGAGTCTTTCTTTACATGTGATGATGATTTATAAATTGCGCAAATGTCTGTCTAATACCAAATTTGCTACTGCATCTGTTAATGTATTCAAATGCCTGGGTATATGATGATATGTGATGTAGTCAAAATTCCTTTCCAGTAATCGAATACGCAAATACAGACGTAAGATGGACGGGTTTCTTACCGAATAGTGTCCGTTCAGTTGTAACACTACAAGTTGTGAATCTAGGTACACGAGCAATTCACGGATACCAAGGTTTAATGCCTCGGTTAATAATTCCAACACGACACTATATTCCGCGATATTGTTCGTGGTACGTCCTAAACACACACCTTGCAGGTCAATCAACTCACCAGCAGGATCGTAGATTACCCAGGCTGCAGAAGACAGATTCCTGGTACTGCGGGAGGCACCATCCGCGAAACCAACAAATGGATGAATAGACATCTGCACAACCAGGATGACCCGATCAGCAGAAAGATGTTTACAAAGCACACCACACTATGCACACAAATGACAATCACACACCTATGTACACACACCACACCAAGAAATCACTTCAGGCGTAGTACTTTTTAAGGTACAGCCCATTCCTGGGCTGCGCCAGCGGAACTCCTTCGTAATCTATAAGCTCGTAGGCCCCATTTTTCAAAACATGCTTTACTATATAGGGACCATGCCACATAGGCTGGAGTTTACCGGCTCCAAGCTTATCATGTGCCTGATCGTACAAGAGAACGAGGTCTCCTTCAATGAAAGAACGGGGAGAAACAATTTGATCAAAATGAGATTTGACCCTCTTCTTTTGTGCTTCGATGATCAAAGCAGCTAGTCGACGGGTTTCATCCAACCGTTCGAGATACAGAAGACGTTCTTCCTCAGGGGAGGTATCCGGTAAGAGCTCCACAGCTAATTTAAGCGAAGGAATTTCACATTCAACCGGCAGAGTAGCTTCCAGATCGTACACCAATTGGAAAGGTGTGAACCCGGTTGCACTCTTAGCAGATGTTCGGTATGCCCAGAGAGCTGAGAACAGTTGGAGATGCCAACTGGATTTATGAATCCCAACTGTTCGCTGAAGCATGGTGACCAAGACCTTGTTCACCGCTTCAACCTGACCATTCGCTTGAGGGTAGTATGGTGTTGAGCCGTCGTGACGCAAGCCCAACGCTGAAGTCAGCTCCGTCATCATGTAATCACGGAAATGAGTACCATGATCAGTGACGATGGCTTGAGGAACCTCGAATCGTGCAATAACGTGGTTGAATATAAATGAAGCAGCCGTTCTTCCGTCAGCAGCTAGTGTAGGCATCGCCTCGGCCCACTTAGTGAAGTAGTCGACGGCGACAATGATATACGCATGCCCCCCGGCCGAGTGAGGGTTACACGTCATAAAATCCACGACCCATTTCGCAAAAGGGCCGACGTAATAACGGGATGCAAAGGCAATGGCGGCGCGCGCATCTTGCGTTGAAAAATCTGGCATGGATGACATTTACGGACTGCAGTGATACAATCCTTGAATATGGAAGGCCAGAAATATCCTGCCCTCAGAATCTTCTGGGCAGTAGCATATCCGGACATGTGTCCGCCACAGGCGCCACTGTGGCAGTCATTCAAGACTTTTTCAGCCTCTTCCAAGGTAAGGCATCGTCGGAGCACCGAATCTACTCCAATACGATATAAGGTATCTCCTACGATACGGTAGGGTTGGGACTGGTGCCGAATCCGACGACGGGCAGTTTTATCCAACTCAGACCGAAATGTCGCGGTCTGAAGATACACTATGATGTCACCGTACCAAGGATCACGAGTATCGATAAGAAACAACGTTTCGTCCGGTATATGGTCTTCAGAGTGTGAAGGAACAGAGTCTGTAGGGAGAGAACATATAAAATCCGCGAAGACCAGTGATTTAGTTGACTTGGCAGTGGTAAACTCCAAGTCAAACTCCTGCAGGATCACGATCCATTTGGAGTACTTGCCCCCTAGTAATTGTCTAGAAAGAATATACGTCATAGGGTTGCAGTCTGAAACCACTGTTATCATGCGCAAAAGGATGTAATGGCGAAAGCATTGTACGGCATGTACTGCTGCTAAGGCCAACTTCTCGACATGTGCATAATGCGTTTCCGGGTCGAGAAGGTTCCGAGACAGGTAATAAACAACATGTTCATCACCGTTATCGTCATCCTGCACCAAGACCATGGCGATGGTGCTAAATGCGGCGGCTAGATACAAAGTAAAGTCGCGGTGGTAGTCCGGAGGACGAAGCAACGGAGCATTGACTAGCAATGTCTTTAGCTTCTCAAAGGATTCCTGAGCAATTTCGTCCCAGTGAAAGGGAACATTCTACTTTAACAAACGAGTGAATCCTTTGGCCACCTCGGCATAATTCAGGATAAAGCGCCTAAGAAAATTCACTTTCCCTTGTAGACTCTGTAACTGATACAGGGAGGAGGGTGATGGGAGATTTACGATGGCCTCAACCTTTAGAGGGTCAAGGCGAATTCCGTCTTTCGAGACTATAAAGCCTAAAAGACGGCCAGAATCGATGCAGAAGACGCACTTATGAGGGTTGAGCCTGATATTGTAGCGTCTGCAACGAAGGAATATCTGGCGGAGATGCTCAGGATGGTCCTCTCGCTTACCCGAATGGGCTGGCAAGTCGTCCAGATAAGGCTGGACGATATGGCGAATATCATGAAAAGCGTAGGACATCGCACGCTCAAACGTGGCGCCAGCGTTTTTTAAGCCGAACGGGAGTTTTTTGTACGCGAAAGTGCCCCACGGACAGATGAATGTGGTCTTATGTTGATCCTCAGGTGCAATATTGATTTGGTTGTAGCCTGAGAAACCGTCCATTAAGGAATAGATCTCATTCCCGGCACATTCGTCGATGATCTGGTCGATGAACGGAGTGGGATAATTATCCTTAGGACAGGCGCGATTGATATCGCGATAATCGACACAGACTCGAATTGTACCCTGCTTTTTATCAACAAGGACGATATTGGACACCCATTCTGTAAGGGGGATGGGATAAATAAAACCCGCGTTCAGAAGTTTTTCAACTTCTGCCTTGATGGCGGCGGCTTTCCGAGGATGCATGGGACGTAAGCGTTGGCACACGGGTTTCGCACCTGGGTAGGTTGGAATCTCGTGCACAACAATACTTGGATCAATTCCCGGCATTTCCTCGTAAGACCATGCGAAAACATCTCGGAATTCTTTGAAAAGCTCCGTATAGACTTGGATCTCCTCGGAAGAACAAGTCACACCCACATGAATGTTCTCAACAATCCCCGGTTTAACGGAGATGTTGATTGGAACAGTTTGAGTAATGTTACTCAGATTACCCTCCGAAAAGACCTCGTGCATTAAGATCGGTGTTTGAAGAGGAGGGGAAGGAACCTGAGTAGCATAGCGCTCTAGACAATCAGTCATTGCCCCCAAGCTGGGCATAAACGAGGAGCGATGATGTCCATCGCCCCAGGGCAGCTCCTCAAGAGACATGGTTTCAATGATAGCCTCATCCGAAGGAAAAGTCTCTCTGAGAGGATCAGGTGAATCAGCCTGACCAAGCCAGGGGGATTGCGAGTAGACGTCGAGAGCCATGCTCATCGGAGCATGCTGAGGAGGTGGAGGGTCCGATGCGGCAACAATCTCACAGTAGCTGATCTCTACTAGCGTTAAAGGCATGGATTCTCCAAACTCATATACCTGCTCAGGTGTAGGAATAAGCCAGGGGTCATCAGTCCTGGACAACATGTTGACTTGAGCGGTATCCGGTGGCGGTGCGGGGAATATACCCATGAGAACTGGGTCTTTGAAAAGACCAGGTCCTATGCTGTCTGGGGGATTCAGAATTTGATCCACGTATGGCACGTTGTTCTCAGAGCTAGAGGTGAAAAATGACAACTGATCTACCGTGACAATCTTGCCCTCATGGGGGAACTTAATGAATCGAAAGACAGTAGACGGCACGCAGAGCATGGCATGGGTCCAACTGCGGTCAAGAAGTATATTGTAGTTGAGCTTAGCGTCAACCACTTCCACTTCCACGTTGACAGTTTTTCCCTGTAATGTGATCGCAAGACTCTCAAGAACTCCCAGGGGTTTAGACTCCCGACCATCAAATGCCTCAAGGGCATTGGGAGATGACGACAAGGCTGGAGAGCCGATGGCCTTCCAGCAAGCGGAGGACATAACGCAGGTAGATGCACCCTCATCTACGACGGCCCTATGAATGTTGAGACCGTTAATCCCGACTTGAATGACCAAAGCGATTTGATGTGGAAGCCGGGGAGTAAAATTTTCCAGATCGAAGGTGAGAAGGCTCGAGTCGGCGGGATCGATACCACCGATGGCAGACAGTAAAGCCTTCCGTTGTGAAGGACAACTTTGAAGAACCTCAAGTGCGGACATAGCACATGGCGCCTGTGCCAGATCCTCAACGATACTGTAATGTTGAGCGGCACGAGCATTTGGATTGTAAGAGGATCTTCGAAGAACACCCTTGGGAGGTGGTTTCACAACAGGTTCGGGAGTCGGCTTCTCGATTTCTAATGGACCGGAGGCAGGTGGGGGAGGCGGCCCTTCCGCAATTGCCTTCCCGAGTGCCTGCCGCGGTTCATTGTAATCCTTCGACCGCGTAGCGATAGTGATAGGTGCATTAGTCTTCATCATGAAAACCTGAGACCCAAACGGTGCAGATGGTGACGCCTGTTCGACCATCTGGGTCTGCTGAGATGGAAATGGCTCTTTTAAAACAGCCGGAGTCCCTTTTGAGCCTTTAATAAGTTGACTAACTTCGGACCGTCGTGGACAATCCTTAGTATAATGGTCGCCTTCACAGATGAGGCAAGGGAATTTCGGCTTACGTTGGGAGCCATCCTCAGTCCGAGATTTAGATTCCGGTTTCGGAGCATCAGATTTTGATTTGCCTTTGCCCTTCTTCTTCCCCTTGGAGGATTTGTCCGTAGGATTGGCCTGGACGGCATTCACCTCCGCGGTTCTACCAGAATCAGATGGGGTGGGATTAGCAGAGGTATTGTTGGAAGAATTAGCCTTCTGCTTCCCATTCGAAGACTTCTTCGAATTTTGAGAAACGGAACCAATGACACCATCCACCGTAGGGGTAGGCGGAGCCTTAGTGGTTCCGGGCCGTGGAGCATCAGTCAAGATGTCATAAAGCGTGCCAGATTGCGAATAAACAAGATCCAGGTACTGGGCACGTGCGATAGCTTGTTCCTCCGTCACACACGCTCCCATCGCGATATCCTGAGCGATTTTATTCACAAAGGAGGTGGTGAACCAGTGAGTCAAAATCTGATCAGGTATGTGAAACTTGATTAGTCGACGACGACGCCGCCACTCATGGATGTGATCCGAAATGTGAGTGGCTGTGTCCTGTTTCAGAGAAGTCAGGAGGTGCGTCCCGCCCTCATATCGGACCGGCAACTGGAAATGCGTGAGGAAAGCCATGGCTAACGAGTTGAAATCCTGAAAAATACCACGGGATAGCTCTATGTACCACTTAGCAGCAACTCCTGTTAAAGTACGCTGGAAAAGACGCAAACGAATTGAATCGTCGACCCAAGAGTTAGACGAACACCAGAGGTGATACGTCATCACATGCGCCTAGGGGTCTTCGCCGACTTTGCCCTCAAACTTGGGACAGTCACCTGGTATCTTGGTGGGAACCGGAGGCCAATATGGATTATGAGAAATTGGATCATTGGTCAACTTTGAAACGTCCGACAGCTCCAAGGTATCCAGGAACGGCAATGGAGGATTAACTACCATACCAGTCCCAGGATAAGGTCCGGTACTCGTGCTCCACGATGGTTGTGAATATCCCTGCCCCCATGGGTTCTGTCCCGAAGGATTCTGACCATAGGGGGCATAGTTCGTATAACCAGATTGATTTGGCTGCTGGTAACCATAGTGCGGGGCTTGATAACCAGGGTTCGGGCCCTGATTAGGTGTCTGCCCTGTATAAGCAGCGTTTGGATTTGGCTGTTGAGCGTAGGTAGAACCGGGTGGAGGAGGATAATACTGAGAGCCTCTAGAGTGGTTATAGTTCGGTTGAGACTGACCATGAGGATAATAACCACTCTGAGGATGAGTAGGCTGCTGATAAGTGGAACCCTGCGGAGCCTGGTATGTAGGGCGCAACTGTTGATTTGGCTGCGGCATTGAATGAGCAGGTTGTTGAGCAGAGTGAATGGAATGGGAGGGCTGCCCTGAATGAACAGGTTGACCCGAGTGAGGGGGCTGGCCTGAATGACCAGGCTGGCCCGGGTGACCAGGCGGTGTTGGTTGGGCAGGTTGACCTGGTTGCAAGTGAGCCCCAGGTTGTGCCGGATGGGTCGGCTGGCCTGGAGGCGGGACACCGGGCTGTACCGGATGAGCCGGTTGCCCTGGTGGAGGAACAGGACCAGGTGCTTGCTGGAAACTAGTTTGACCTGAAGCAGAACCATAGGGTGGTCCTGGCTGATATGCAACGTTAGAAACGACAGGATACTGCGGTTGCATTGGTAAAGAAGGCTGGATTTGCCCCCCAGAACCATAGGCCTGTCCCGGTTGATACCCTAGCTGAGGTTGAGCAGGTTGACCAGCAGGGCTATAATATGGTCCTTGCGGATTGTACAATGGCCCTTGCTGGCCCGCAGGGTAGCCTTGGATGGGCTGTCCCTGTGGGTCATGCAAATAGCCAGGTTGGCCCGCGGGTTGGCCCTGAAAGGGTTGTCCCTGCGGGTTGTAAGCCTGGTTGTATGGTAAACCTTGAGCATATAGATAAGCCTCAGGAGCAGGAAGGCGCAAAACCTCCCCGTGCTCGTCAAACTGACCTGGGAACATATACACGGGAGTGCCATCCTGTGCATAGTGCGAAAAGAAGGATCGGTAAGGATCTTGGGGAACTTGTCCAGCTCCGGCGTTCAGCTGCTGCAAAAACAACCGATACTCCTCCGGAGAGATATTCTCCGGTATAGCAGTAGCTAGGTAAATGTCTTCAGGAGTCGCCCCAGCCCTAGTAGCAGATGCTGAGACAACAGAAGAAGAGGCAGCCACACAAACAGTGGGCCGAACGGGAACAGAAGTGACGGGCGTCGAAGGGGACACCCCGGGTGTAGTGGCAGCTGGTCTCAACGCGGGAGATGATATCTCCATAGAGGCTGCAGCTGAAATGATTTGACCCAGAGATCTGTATCTCTGTGGTAAAGAAGGGCTGGCTGACGACGTAGTAGCCAGCTCGAAGCCGTCTCCCTCAAACAATCTACGAGGGATGCGCTGATAGTCATCAGACCCCGGAATTTCCTCACCAGAATCACTCATGGTTGATCCTGCCGTTAAATCACGCAGAAGAAGGCGAGGACTAGGAGGAAAAACAGCAGCAACAAACGGTGAACCCGATGTAAGAGAAAGGAAATCAGCTCCTAATCTCAATTCAGACACAGGGTCCGAAAAGGGCCAATTGAACTCAACTGGTCCTCCAAAGGGTTGCTCGGCGAGAACCGGTCCCCCGTCGGGAAACTCGGAAACAACAGGCTGCTGTGGTTCAACAGAAGGCTCAGAAGCTTCTGAAGAATCGTCCGTGTAAGGACTACCAGTAGAAGAAACCGATGGTTCCGCCACCGTGGCAAAAGACTAGAAGAAAAGAGCAAACACACACACGGGCTGAAAATGAGTTAAGACACACGATCAAACGGTCAACAAGCAATGTCTAAATAGGTGTGAAATCGTGGGCGATTAATTTTACCACATTGGAAAGTAAGAAATTCTACCGTTTCATGTTTTAAGAGTCGAGAAACAATAAAAAGATGACTCTATCTCTTTCAGAGTTGACACAAGCGTGAAAGGACAAGCGCTTGACGGTCTTTTCAAGTTTAGGGAGTCAGAAAAGACCAAATGACTGCTCGGGAAAAACTAGGCACAAAGGGTGTACCAGATAGCCGTGAACTGCAATATACACCTTGGTTTCAAAATGAAACAGAAATCGACCAAGGACTTTCCGTACGTGCAGGTAGTCTCCCCGAATGCTGTGTTCGGTGTATCACGGGTATAGGGCGGCAGACTCGGCTTCCTGTGGATAAAGGATTGAAAACCTATAGGGGTCTCCCTTTATATACGCGACGGTACGGGGAGCACAAGTCCGTACTAGCGCTGTCTAAAGCCAAGAGGCGAGCGACGGCTAGGTTTAACGACGCCGGAACACGTCTCTAACCTAGACCTTCTAAATATGTTTCGTTAAGTTCCAATGCTGCCTTAGGTTAATTGAATAAATTTTACAGTTGATCTTCAATTAAGTTTCAATTTCCATGCCCTATCGTATGTAGTGTCTCCTAAATGCAAAGCTATATGCCACAGTGCAACATTTCGTTCGATGAAAACTAATTAGAGAAGAGTTGAGAGCTTTTACACAAACGAAATGAAAGGAAACCAAGCAACGAGATCTCTAATGCAACTAACGCAATTGACAACTTTTCATTCAAAACACTAATCACTAGTGATATGGAAAAGATCACAATTTGCACTAATTAACAAAAGAAAAAGAGATTTTTTTTTTGATTTTCAATGTTTAATGGCTAATATGCACTAATCAAACTTGAAAACAAATGGAGCAACTTGAGAAACGATATTCAAGAGAGCGAAACAAACACATTTCACTCAACAACACAAGCAATCAGATCCCCAAATCGACCAAAGTCTCTCAAAGCAAAGAAAAGACTCAAAAGCTTCCAATGGACCGTGTGATCTAGGTCCAAAGCAAGACCAAACGAGTTTCGAATGAAGAAATGAACAATCACCCAAAAACGCAATAAAACAATGAG
Organism: Pinus albicaulis; assembly: GCA_034641835.2. NCBI lineage: Eukaryota > Viridiplantae > Streptophyta > Pinopsida > Pinales > Pinaceae > Pinus > Pinus albicaulis. The sequence goes on from CM076572.1 coordinate 1,433,145,693, forward strand.
CAACCACTTAGAGGGTGTGGAGGATCAATCAGATAGTTGACAGGACAATCAAAACACCAAAACTCCCAAGGAGGGCTCGATACACTAAGCCACTAGATGCCCTAGGGCTTAAAACGTGAAATCGGTAGATAGAAGCAAACAACCAAAGGACAAAGGTGAATTCCCAGTCAAACAGGACTCCAACACACTCAAGCAGTCGGAAAATCAAGAAGAAAAACACTGATCAAATTCAGAGAGCTCAAAAATGAGAAAACTCAAAAAACTTACAGGGGTGGCGCGACTGTAAGTGTGAAACTGGCGCCAGAAAGCAATTGGCGCGGGTTGAACAAAGGCAACATGCGCCAATTGGCGCGACTATCGGGTTAAAAACCGCGCCAGTCGAGTTTCTCAGCCAAAAATTAAAAACAAGCTACTCCAAAAACAGACCAATGCAAGCTAAGCAATCCAAGAAGCAAAAACACACAAAGAACCCAACCCAGAAGGTTCATCAAGCAAGGAAAAGCAAGATACAAACGGCAAGGCAAGACAAAGACTCCAAGTTGTTCAGTCCGTAAACCAAACCGGAGATTGACTGAAGTAGCGTTGATCTACTCCGCTAATGCAGGGCAAAAGCGTTTCGAAGGCTATCTGGCTGTACTTCAGGCTCCGTCTATAGTTTACAAATCAAACAACAAGTCGGATCCCCAGCGGAGTCGCCAAATTGTTGAGGAGGTAAATCCCCTCTGCGGACAGAGGCGATCCCTACTAGCCCAGCAGGGGTCTAGCAACAATCAAACAATGTTATGACGCAAGTTCCTAATTACGAATGAAAAGGCTGGAGATAGAAGCCTACCTGGATTCCAACGCTAGGATCTGAAGAAGAAGCATCCCCGTTCCTCAGCCTTGGCAGATCACAATCCCTCCACAATCTCCACGGATGAACACCTGCACATGGAAGAAACGAACAGATACAAGCATAGAAACCAGCATACGTAACTAAACATCTGTCAGAAAGGACGTTACTCACATTAACATGATGGAAAACAGAGTGGAACCATAATCATAATCATCTATTAAATAACCAGCGAAGAGAGATTACAACCAAGTTCTGACGTCGCGGTCTCCTTCGGACGGGTCTCCAGTCGTCCACGTCTCGCAAAGCTCGCCAAAAAAAGGGAAAACCTCTCCAGAGTCTCGTGACAATGGTCTCCTTACTTGAGTCAGCCTTAAGGGAAAGAGAGGATTCTTTACAACACAAAGGCTCTTGGGAATATGGAGATTCAGAGCTTAGGCACTTCAAGACTAGCTTGCCAGGGATTTGAGCAGGCTTTTATAGATGGGGAAGGAGGGAGTTGGGATCCCTATTATTATGGGATTGGCCCTATCAACAAGGAAGGTTCCATGGGATGTGGCAAAACCACTTCCCTTCCATAGAACTCCCGCAGCCAAACCTCCCAACTCAAGATAGGCAATGGTTTGTGAGTTTGTTGGAACTCAACTTCCGCCATCCTTATTTAAAAAATAGTCCCTAAATTGGGTGGCGCGACTACGGCTCTATGACAGAGCGCCAGTTGGCGCGACCTCTTTGCAGGATTTTCTCCATTGGCGCGAGTACTGAACTGCTTGCCCGCGCCAATGCCAAAAGGGGTGTTTTTCATGATTTTTGCAAGGAGATGTCTCAAGGGCAAATAAAGCTCATGCTCAGAGGGATGCATTGATGATGATTTCAAGGCATGACAATGTTCACAGGTCACAGAATGGGTCCTCCATTGTGCGGGATGGGGAATGGTAAGGACGGTGACAAATTACTGTGTAACAATTTACGATTATGTTTCCTTATATTCTATTTTTATTTTTATTTATTTATTTATTTTTATTTATATTTATTTTTAATTTATATTTATTTATTTTTTAATTAATTAATTTATTTTTTATTTTTTATTTTTTATATTTTTTCATTTTTAATTTTATTTATTTATTTAATTTTATTTTTATTTTTTAATTTATTAATTTATTAATTTATTTTTATTTTTATATTTTATATTTTTTAATTTTTATTTTTAATTTTTGATTTTTTTTATTTTGATTTGATTTTGATTTATTTATTTATTTATTTTTTGTTTATTTATTTTATTTTATTTTATTTCATATATTTTATTTATTTAGTTATTTTATTTTATTATTATTATTATTATTAACTTTTGACTTTTTGACTTTTTTGGATTTAATTCTTGTTTTATTTTCATTTTTATTTCTTGGGGGTAGTTGCTTTTTAGTTTTTATTTGTGGTTCTATATTTTTATTTTTTGACTTGGTCTTTATATAAATTTTCTAGGTTAATTTGTAGCTTTTAAGGTTGAGGGATTTGTATTTTTTGATTTATTTTATACTTCTATTTATTTTTATTTTATTTGTGAACGTTTTTATTTTATTTTTGAATGTTTTTTAACATTTTAAATTGTCTTTGGGTTTTTGACCATTGCTTCTCTCTTCCTGGTATATAAATGGATAGTCTGATAAGCCAATCTTCATTTTTCATTATCCTGATGATGAACTACAGTTGGTAGTTTGAAACGCGTTGGTTCCAAAATTTCTCATGTGATTTCCCGGAAGATTTAGAATAAAATGTTATGGATCATAGAAGCTTGCACTCTCAAATATAATAATAAAGAAATAATAATAATATAACTTTAGGAAATATTTTAACTAATGATTTTTCAAAAAATATATAAAAAAGAGTTTCACATTAGTGGGTGGAAAACATATTTTGGAAAACATATTTGTTAAGACACTTTTATATAAAATTATAGTTTTTAAATTCAAATTAAATATACTAAGAAATAATTTTATAAATTTTTATTTTATTGTTAAGCCAGGTAAGAATATTTCAAAATGATATGAAAAATTGTCCTAGATTTGATTGTAGATAAATATTTATGGTAAGCTAACTGTACATAAATATTACTTCCATGAAATACACGCAATAATTTTGGGTTAATGTATGAATAATAATGGCCACAAAAAGGGAAAAGCACAGTAAGGTATGACTAAAAGGGAATTTTACCTCAATATGATTCCTTCTCAACTTCTGTAGTGCTTCTAAAAGAAACAAACTGTGGATCAATTGAATTCATTGCCAAGGGTAACATAAAATTATTTAAAAAATAAAATAGTCAATTCCAAATGGAATTTAAAAGAAAGAAACCCTAGATCGATTGAATTCATTGCTAAGGGTAACATAAAATTATTTAAAAAATAAAAACAGTCAATTCCAAATTACCATTGCAGAAACAACCTTATGAAATGGGTTCTTTAAATGTACAAGCCATGTAACCTCCAAGAAGAGCTTCAGGGTTTATACATGGAAAAGGTCGCCTATGCCTAAACTTCAAAAATGCAACAAAGCAAGAGAATAACTTAGAAATTTAGTAATCCCCTCGCCTAAAATTCAAAAATGCAACAAAGCAAGACAATAACTCATAAATTTAGTAATCCCCTCGCCTAAACTTCAAAAATGCAACAAAGAAAGACAATAACTCATAAATTTATATATGGAAAGAATACAATATTTTGAGCAAATTTTCTGTGAAAATAAAAACTATTTATTCAATACATGCCGGAACCACCAAAGGATTGAGGAAAGGTGGTTTACCTGCACACAAAAGTTGGGTTGTCTCAGAAGTTGCAGAACCATTCTCGGCATAGGGGAAGGAAAGAATGAATTGTGTGCGTGGTTCATCCGATTTGGAGATTCTTCTTCCGGAAGCCCGGGGATCTCCACAGGAACAATGCTTTTTAATTTTCAGGACACAGGAGCGTCTCTTCAGCAGAAGCTGGTGCTACCGCTGTTTTTTTACAAGAGGTTCTATAGTTTTTTTTGGAAGTGGTGCAATTACTTCTGGAATGTTGAGTAATAGAGGAATTGTCTGAGTTTCCTTATTAGAAGCTTCTATTGTTTTTTTTTACAGGAGGGCCTACATGGCTTTGAGGGGATTGAAGCACCAAAATAATTTCGAGTAGATGAATATTTTTGGGAGGTTCCTCTCGTTCAACAAAAATTCCAGTGCTATCAAAAATTCCAGTGCTCTCCTCTTCAGCCTTGGGTGGTTCTTCATGTGTGCGATTAGAAAAAAATTTCCGCAAAACTTAGAGGAAGAAATCATAGAGGGAGAATAATCGGTTAAGCCATCAAAAAAACTATTTACTAAACAATTTTGATTCATTAAGAATATGTCTTTTAGACCTCTTAGTTATTAGTTTTTTATTAACTATTAATCTGATGGATTAAAAATCTTCAATCATCTAACATTCCATCTAATGGTGCAAAATAAGACAGAGGGGCAACCAGGAGAGTTGTTTTCAAATAGTAACGCCTTACGGCGTAAATATGACTTTTGTATACTTTTATTTCTTTTTCATTTGAATATCCATTTACTTATTATATATTTGTTGCTTGGAGTGCATTTATACTATTCATTGATTCAAATTACCTTGCATAATCTGTGAATCTTTGGTACCAATAAAACTACTTTTTATTTGGTTTTTATTCACCCATTTTACATTGTACCGTATCAGCATTTACTTTGATTTTATCTTTTTAGTGGGAGTGCGTTTGTACACTTCATTGATTCAAATTACTTTGTATAATATGTGCATCTTTGTTGCCAAAAAAATCTTTGTTATTGTATTCTTATTCCTGCATTTTATATTGTACAGTGTTTGCATTTCAACATCTAGTATAAAACTTAATGGTATTCATCCTCATAGGTTGATGAGATTTTAATTCAAGATTTATATAGTCTTTGTCTCCTTTTACCATACAAATCCGTGTGTTTATATCTTAAAGTTACTTACATGGAAATATATCTTAAGGTTTAATGGAAAATAAAATCTGGACTTTGATTGATTGGAGTTTTGACAGATAGATTTAGTTTTCTATAGCTTGGATACTTGGTCTTGGATTCTATTTTAGTATTTGTAGATTTTGAATTATATAAGTTTTTTCATATCGCTATAGAATTTATTTCTATACATCAATGAAACATTGAAAATAGAACTAGTTAGTGCTAATATGAAAATTGATTATATAGTGTGAAATATTTGAGAGCTCCAGTGTTTGGTGAAACCATTACAATTGGACCCAACATTTCCTAAAAATAAGTATCAATTTGATTATTTTACATTTTATTTTTCGTTTGTTCGTTTGAAGTAATATTTTCTTTATATTATTATAAATTTTAATTGTTTATATTGTAATTTTGAATATATAAATAAATTTAATTTCTAGAAAAATTAATTTGAAATTTGAACTATAAACTACATAACTAAAACCTACAATTTTAACAAATTCATATATAAGTTCTAAAACAATAATCCAAAAATATATCGAAAAATCAAAATTTAAGAACTATTAAACCAAATTAAATATTAATATTCCCATTAACCTTATACCTTCAGCTAACAACATCATAGTTATAGTAGGTTCAGGGCATGTTTTGTAAATAAGTATTTCCTAGTGCACATTTATTGAAGTCTATTTTGATTTTAAAGAAAGACAAAATTTAGGTTCAGGTTATCATAAGATGTATAAAGATTGAAAATTATGGAATGCTTTAAAATTGTAAAATATATAAGAGGTTACCTATTTGACTTCTTCCACTTCTATTATTACATGATTTGAATATTTTCAAATTAGTCATCTAAATATACTCCATTGCTCAAACACATCTTAATTGAAGAATAAATTCTTTCAAAAAGGTTAAAAGACCAAAATTGACAATAATATAATATAATATATCATTTCCAAATTTCACCCTCATTGAAAATAATTTTATGGTAACTGGTAATTTAAAATGTAAAATTGAATAAAAAATATATTCATGTATTATTAATTTTTTTCAAATTATTATTTTTATGTTATCCATTATAATAAAACCATTAGATAACCTTCAATTCATAACCGGTCTTGTCATATTATTTAATGAAGGTTAGGTGATGTCTTTGTAAACTATGTAGGTTGAGTATACCTTTTTCTTGAATGACCAAAAGTTATATTCCAAGTCTAAGCTACTAATTAGGCATCAAAGCAATTATTTGGTACCAACAAGCAAAAAATTATAGAACATTTAAGATTTATTTAATGCTTTAATTTATTTGAGATTCCATTCAGTCAATGCAAAATTTTCATTGAACTTATCATTCAAGTAAAATCTACCCATAAAGCACCCAAGCAATTATTTGGAACCCAAATATCAATAAATTATAGAACCTTTCAATTTTTTTAATGGGCTAATTTATCAGAAATTTCATTCTACATATGCTATTAACAAAAACGACTTTAACACAATATATCTAAAGAAATAAACTATGCTTATATGTATTTCAACCAAATATATGTGAATAGGAGTAGCTACATGGTGATACTTGATTAACTAATATTAAAAGTACAATTTTAATTTAATTCAATTTAACAATATGGAAGTGGGACAGTTAGTTTTGTAAAATGAAAATATTAACATATAAATGAATTCTATATATATAATCAATTTTGGTGCAGTACTCAAATTTTTGATATGGGTGAAGGAAGGACAACAATTAGATCCTAATTGATTATTGTGTTGCATTAGTTTATTTCACTAGAGAAGTAATCACTATTGTTGTTTTCAACACATACCTAGTTAGGAATTGTTCTGTGTAAATATTAAATTAGAAAATATATATGATAAATAGAACAAAAATATATTAATTGAAATGAGGGCCATTCTCACACCTAAGATGTAAATTAGTCACTAGAACTAAAATACAAAAAAGACTATGGAATAAAAATATATTAAATATAATGAAGGTGGTTAGCATCCAATGTCTCTACTGAATCATGAAAACCCTAAAATATACTAAGGGTTTAATATTGTTACCTTTGAGTAGTGAGACAGGATCTCCTGATCCTATGTGCATGTGCCTGAGCTTGTCTTGTATATTATAACTACATAATGAAAACAATTTTTTTATAAAAAATATTATAATTACACACAACCTAACTAAGCCTAATATCCCAACACAAGAGTGAGGTGATACAGGGCTAAGTATATATATATATATATATATATATATATATATATATATATATATATATATATATATATATATATATATATATATATATATATATATATATATATATATATTCTATCTTGCTGCGGGACTCAAATTTTTGATATGGGTGAAGAAAGAACAACAATTAGATCCTAATTGATTATTGCGTTGCATTATTTTATTTCACTAGAGAAGCAATCACTATTGTTGTTTTCAACACAGACCTAGTTAGGAATGGTTCCGTGTAAACATTAAATTACAAAATATATATGATAAATAGAAAAAAAATATATTAATGGAAATGAGTGCCATTCTCACACCCAAGATGTAAATTAGTCGCTAGAACTAAAATACAATAAAGAGTATCGAACAAAAATATATTAAATATAATCAAGGTGGTTAGCATCCAATGTCTACACGGAATCATGAAAACCATAAAATATACTAAGGGTTTAATATTGTTACCGTTCAGTAGTGAGATGGGATCTCCTGATCCTATGTGCATGTCCCTGTGCCTATCTTGTATATTATAATTACACAATGAAAACAATTTTTTTATAAAAAATATTATATTTACACACAACCTAACTAAGCCTAATATCTCAACACAAGAGTAAGGTGATACATGGCTGAGTATATAAAACATGGCTTTCTCCTCCCTAGCCAAAGGCGCACGGATCTTGTTGTAAACATCCGATAAAGAATAGAGAGGCATGACTTCGATCTGAATTATTAAATTGAAGGAGTCCATTTGGAGTATTTTGTTCCACTAGTGGAGGACAATGCCAATAGTAAGGTGTTTCATGATTAAATGAGGGGATAATTGCATGCGCCAGGCTAGGAGGAAAAGAATCGTTCCATTTTTTATTGTTTTATCTAGTTTTTATTTTTATTTTAATATCATTTTTTTCATTCGATTTGAATTATTGAATTCAAGGAGTCTATTTGGAGTATTTTTTTCCACTAGTGGAGAAGAATGGCAATAGTCAGGTGTTTCATGATTAAATGAGGGGATAATTGCATGCGCCATGTTGCCTAGCTATGAAAACCATTGTTCCAATTTTTAATTTTTTATCTACTTTTTATTGTTTGAATATCATTTTTGATAATCCTCATACATGGAGAGAAATGAGAGGCACAATAAATTTTTAATCATTATTTTGTAAAAGTTTAATTTAAGTAGGGTTTAAACACTTGATTTAGATATGCAAGGAAGTTATCACTTTTAATTTTATTCATTGATGGATTGGCAATGACGGGAATATAAAACCATATTTTAGTTTAGATCGTCAGATCAAAGAGATTAATTAGAAAAATGATTAAAGTGGTGAATTACAATACGGGGAATTCCTATCATCATAAATATAATATATTTTAGAGAGTGTATGCTTTCAATGTACTACAACATTTTCAACAATTTTTTGAAATTTTATTGTGGGAAATAAGTGAAATTGTCACATGTTTAAGGTGGACATTTAACTCATCATTAACTAAATTTTTTATCTATTTTCCCTAACGATGGGTAGAGTGTCTATCTTGGCCATGTTCATTCATCTCACACAGTGAAATTCCAAACAAAAAAAAAACTTTTGCAAATTATTTTTTGTATTATCTTCAAAATTCAAGATACATTATTGATAGATCATTGTTAAAAAATAAACCAACCTCAATCCACTACAAGAGAAAATATGCCTGTTAGCTGGTAAAAAGAGAAAAAAAGTATCAACATAAATAAACTACAATGATAAAAAAGCGTACCATATCAAAACAAGACTATAAGATAAAAAATAATAATTAAAAAACAACATAATCCAAAATATGAAGATGCCATAGGAGCATGGTCCCTTGCACTTGTACCAGCTAGTGAAAAGGGCTTGAGATAACTTTGGATGTGGCTCTCCAAGTGAGCCAAGCGAGCATCCAATCTCTCTATACAAGACCGCTAATAATGTTGCACCCTCTCATTTTTGTTGAGGGAAGAAATGGTATCGTTCCTATCTTCATGTTTCTCATTCATATCTCTACTTAACAAAGCCTTCATCTTCCACTAGAAGGTGAGGGTATGCAAATATTGGTTCCTTCTTCCCCATTAGGGCGAGGGGGTCAATTGGAAACCTCCTCCATTATTTCAGAATCTAAATATTCCTAGAAATCATTAATGGCATAGGTCTGCAACTGATGAATCTCCTCTTGAATGTTAGGAGAAGTAAATGAGTGATAAATGCCAATTATTTTCTGGTTTGAGTCTAAGCATGTGGTCAGCCTTGTCAGCCACACTCGCTATCCACTTTATGGTTGCACATCCTCTGATGAGGCATTGATGTAAAATAAATAGGATACCATACACAGAACCAGGGCCTCATCCAACTCCCCCAAAGAGAGAAAAAACTAACCAGGTTCACCTTGACTATGAACTAGTGAAAATAGAGATAATAGAGTCCCCTGAAACACCCCGAGGAAACAACAAACCAATATACAATTGACTCATAGAAACATCGCCCTACATGAACTCCAAATAACTAGGCAAATGCAGGCGGCAGAGCGTAGCACAAGGTTGAACTAAAGAGTGGGACACCAGTAGAATTAAGCCATAAAACCCTTGAAAGGAGAAGGAAAGGAATTGAAATTGAATATGAGATAGGAACCACCAAAGAAATAAATACCTTAAGACCCAAAAAATAGGGACACCTTGAGAGTAATGTGGGATCAAAATCGGAGAAAAAGAACCCACATACATGAAAAGGAAAATTAAAATTAATAGAGTAGGAGGGAAACCAATACCCAAAAATGTTACCCAAGGTTTTTGGGGTTCATAAAGTTCGTAGCCTTGGCAACTAAGTGATGGCACCAACAAAATCTGCTTCAATATTTTGTAGTCTCCATGGAATCTCGGTTGTCAGTGTCATGATAGCTTCAGGAGCTAGTACTGTGGCACAACCCACTCCCCAAAATGGAAAAATTAAGCTCCCAGAATTTGAGAGTAGAATATTTTATATGGATTCATGGATCACTACTACCACTACACCATAGACATGTGACTCACAAAATGAGAAAGACCAAACATCACTCAATAGCTAATACACATTGCCCCTGAATTCAGACTTCACTTTGTTGACCTGATGGAAATATAATCCCACATGTAGAGGGAGAAGAATCCAATCCAGGCATAAATACCATAATACATGTAGCAACAAATCAAGTCGAGGGCCTTGTGGAGAATGAAACGTCGCACCAATGGAAATAATGTGTCACATGCTTCGTGCATGGGAGGAGCTTCCATGCCACCCCATCTCTTAATTATAGTGGGAGGTGATGTGGTGGAGGGAACCCCTCCCAATCTCTGCTGACACTTCTCCTTGCACCCTTATTGGGGGTAACTCTAAAACAATTGTTTAATAAAATATTATTTTATAAAAATATATTATTTAAATTTTTTTATTATAAAAAATATAATAAATAATTCGTCATTTTTTATTTATCCACTCAAATTTATATAGAAAAATCACGATGGAGTTGACTATTGAGAGAATAAAGAGGGTAGGGAGTAGTGTCTACCACCCTAGAATGGAGAGTAGATTTAATGGAGAGTAGATTCTCAGTTCGCAGTGATGGTTTACATAAGTCTAGAGTTGAAAAGGGGTGGTAAATGTTTACAAATTCATGAATAAGGGAAGAAATTTTTTTCTCTGCCTTCAGAGTGAAAGCAGGGAGGAAAATTGAAGTGAAGCTAGTTAAAATGTTTATCGTTTCAGTACAATATGTAATTTTATGGTAATTTATACAAGGTGCACTAGGGTAATTGTCTATCTCTTATCTTTGAGAAGAGATGTCGTGGCTATAGGCCTCTGAACTGTGTTACAATGAGGCTCGAGGGCCTATTTATTATTTAGAAATAATGGAAAACCCTAAAGATTCCAAACCCTAACCCTAGTAGATGAAGCACCAAAACTGTGGGCCCCGTTTGGGTAAATTAGTGTTTCAACTTCCCAGGGACGTAACTTTGGCATACAGTCTCCGTTTGATGTGCACCATACCTCGTTAGAAAGATCTATTCGAGGACTACAAATTTTGATGTGAGCAACATGGGTCCATGGACCCATGGTGCTCCTAGTTTTCCCAAAAAACATCGTTTAGGGCCTCAAAACGACTCCGGAAGTTCAGGACCCGAAAAAATGCTAAAAATAGTAAGTCGTGTTGAAACTGAAAAAATGAAAGAGACAATGGTGGGGCCCAAGTGGAATAGGTGGGTGGCCACTGATATGCACATGGATCATATGGAGTATTAAATATGTCTCATTGCTTCAACTTATATACCTCGACCTTCAACAAAATTATTGAATGCAAGGTTGAACTAACCAACCCACCAACCAATTTTGAATATGCAATCATGGTTTTTCCATAGTCAACAAAGGAATAAACAACACACTCATGATCAACAACACCACAAGATTTGCAACACAATTATGTTATGCTTCGTTCCTTCGTGGAGGCACCCTCTCTATCGAAGCACTTGACTTTTCAGGTGTCGCCGAATTGAAGTGTGTGAGCCAACATGAACCAGTGCTCACAAAGTGTTCACTGCACAAAGAACATTCAATGCACAACTCAAGAAAACATTGGAACAATAGTTGCAAAAGTTTCATATAAATTTAGAATATACGCAACACGTAAAAGGCTATTCAACTTAACTCAATGTAGCATATCCATACCACTCATGGTGACCATCAGTATTATAGAGGATGTCATTGCAAAGCTTGAAAGAATTCCCAATGCCGATACCAATCTCACCCTTGTGGTTTCTTTGAACGAAATTGAGAAATTGTATGTCAGTCTCGGCTTCTCCATTAAGCCGATTTCTGCTTCATCAAGGCTCTGCTCATTAAACACATATCCCAATAAAAAAAACCCAACTCTTCTTCTAATCTTAGAGAAGAGGAAAACAAAAATATATTTTCTGAAACCTTTAAAGAAACCACAACTAGTGAACATCTACCTCTTTAGACGAAGACTGGGAGGCTAAAGCGGATCAAACTCTAGAACCAAAAAATCATGCATTATCTAGAAACAATTAGTCTTGAACTTCTAAGCAACAGTCTAAGAAATGGGGAATGGGAGTGTTCACTTATGGAAAAAATGCTCTTTACAATGACCAAACAAGCGAGTGTACAGACAAATATAAAGCCATGGAGCTATGACTTCACAAGTATGGAGACCCCAGTTCACGACAATAAAAAATTGGTGTACACAAAGATTTAAGATTCAAGAGGAATGTGAAAGGAAATTTGAGGAGGAGCAAAGAACTGATGCATTCAACAAATAGAGGATAAAACAAGGAATCAAGACAATTTTTTGTCAAGGGAGAGAGGTAGAGGACATCAATTAATGGCAAAAATTAGGAAGTGTTACAACAAAACAACTAATTTGTAAAACAATTAATTTTGGGAGTTTGCTCTGATAGCATGTGAGGCTAGAGATAATTTCACAAATCTGAATTTTATTTTTCATTAAGACGTAACATGAATATATAGAGACTATTAGGTTTCATCTTCTAATATTTTTTACTTCCAATTCTTTTTATTTTCCTATTTACAAAATTTACACAAATTTATCTAATCCAAAAAATTAAGTGTAAATCAATAATATCAAAACTTTAATAAATGATTTGACTAAAAACCTTTTTAACCAAGCCAACAAAAACTTATAGAACACCCAAAGGTACCATTTAATAAAATACTATCTAAAAAGTATTTAATTAATTTAGTGATAGTAATGACTATGACTTGTCACCAATTTTATGAGTTGCGAGCACATAGGCCCTTCTAAAAGAAGCACGATTATGACGAGCAAACACACTAGCCTTGCTTAATGGGGCTACACTTGTAAATCATCGCCATTATTTTCAAATTCTCCCTATTTTATTGTATTTAACCACATCAATGACTCGTGAATACAGGAAATATATGTTTCCCATGTGTATTGGGAAACCCCGTTTTGACTAATTTGAAGATTATTTGGAAAATATCTCAGTATTCACGCCAATATTCGAAGACAGGAAATATATGTGTCGCGTGTTTATTGGGAAACCATGATTTGACTAATTTGAAGATTCTTTGGAAAATGTCAGTGTTCACACTAATATTTGAAGATTCTTTGGAAAATTCTAGCTTAGTTTTAGTTGATTACAACTTTGTTTTTGTTTTGAGTGTTGTAAATTTCGGATTTTTTAATCCATTCATTAGTCGGGAGATTTTGATAGAATTCGGAGATTTGAACATTTTTACACATAAATTAATGTTGGAATTTCTGAGTATTCCAAAACACACAGAGGAATAAAAACAATTCCTCCTCTCAACACAAAGATTTAATGTAAAAATGCTAGACAAAGATGGTGTTAGGGTCCCGTGATTTGGCTGATTGGCAAGCCAAATGACAGTGTGACATCAAACCAATCTTTGGAACCCAAGGACCTAGCCTTCCTGGACTCAGAGAGGGCTCTCTCTATTTTTGTAAGGGATATCTATGTGTTTGCTTATTGTGTTCTGATTTTAGGCTAGTTATGAAGTAGGTCTTTGGTTTTGATTTTTAGGTTGCGAGGGATGAACTGATCAAAGATATAAGATAGGTAAAAAGATGTCAGATCAAATGGGCTATGGGGTCGAAGAGGTCAAGAAAGCTTTCATATGGTGATGCAAGGTTGTTGAGGGGCCGATTTGATTCGAGGTAAAATGGATCTTTGGGCAAAATGGAGTAATATGGACATCAAGTTTGTGAATAAAAAAGGATTTCAAGCACAAATAGTTTAATAGCTGACACAAACATGGTAGGGAAAACCATTAATCATGAGAAATGTAACTATAAGCTAATCAATACATAGAAATAAACATTCAAGCCATGCATAGAGATATATAACTCTCTAACTTTGGGAAATGGCTATCAGAATTTGGGGAAATACACTTAAGACAGACAAAAAACTCAAATCACTATGCCGGAATGCCTAAACACAATACTTCAAGTTATTGGGCACTTTGAAAACAAGATTGCATAGTCTTAGGCAAAGGGCAAGATCAGAACAAGACCTCCTTGGTTCAACAAATGATAATCTAATCAGTCAAAGAGAAATTTCATAGATGGAGCTATGGCTAGCCATGAGTAAGCAGGGCATACTGTAAATCATACTTAGCATGCATAAAACCATGAATGAAACAAGCAACAATATCCTTAAGTTATTAAAGAGCAATCAAGAATTCTTTAATGTGACTAAGAATGAAGAAAACATAGAATCTATAAAGAAACAAGAAATTTGAGGTGCCTCCAAGGGCATGTCTCAAATTTTTTCTCTACTGTCCTATAGCAAGCAAGAACATGGATTTGTGAATGAAAACTAAGAAACAAAACAGAGATAGAGACACTATACCATTCTACCAAGTCATGGAATCCAACAACAATCCTCTTTCATCATCTAAGAACATCCAAGAAACTATCCAAAAGCATGAGACAAGTATTTCTTCCAAAGATTATATGACCATATATTGCTTCTATTCATCAAGTTTAGCCTTGTTTACAATGAAAGCCTTTGGAATATATAGGCCAAAGTGAGGAAAACCTCTTAGTTCAACTTGAAATCTCATTGGCCTATCCAAAATATCTTATTTTGTCCTTGAGGCTTTGCAAAGCCAAAGACACAAAATATCTTATAAAATATCTAAAAAATGCTAAAAGAGGGAGATAAATTAACTTTTCATAACTTCTCATGTACAAAATAACTAAACGCACATGAGGAAAAAATAGTTTTGAAAGGTTCAATTTTTACAAAAATACTCAAAAAATACATCAGCAAAAGTTCCCCTGACTTGCCGACAACTTTTGGAAGCCTTCCCGATGTCAAAATAAGGCTCATGATATCTCGTTGGAAAGATATAAGGGTTTAATTTTTGAAAATGTTTAGTTTGCTCCCAACTGATGACTGGAAGTCCTCCAAAAACAGGCCTGTGTGTAAAAACCCAAAAAATAAGCCTTGCTGATAAACCGGGCAGAGTGTAGAAAAAGCGAGCATTTTTCGCCATTTTGGGGGAGAAAAATATCTTCAATTGTTCTGAAAATCACAGAATATGTGCCCCTAAAAATATGGCATCCAATTATACCATTCTCATCCTTTTATGATGCTCCAAACTAAAATGGTGATGCCCATGAGTTTTGGCCAAAAACCCAAAAATGACAAAAAACCAAACTGTGTCGAATTTCGCCCAAACTTGGCGAGCATGTCCCTCAAGGGTTCTCAGAAAAATGTTGTGAAGCAGAGGCCAAAATTTGGAGTCTTGAGGTGTCTTTCCTCAATTTTGGTGCTGGGTGCTTCCCTTTAGCCTCCTTGAGTTTTTCTTGAGCAGTCTTCAACTTCCGCTGGGCAAACTGATTGAGCCTTTTATAATGCCCCATCAACCTCCATTGAAGGTCCAAGTCCCTGTTTGCCTTATCCAATTTCTTGTTCAAGTGATCATTAACTCTCTCAAGCCATGCCTCTCGATTTTTCTCTATCTCTTGTTCAAACAATGCAGTGAGAGGGGTAGATTGGAGAAGGGCATTTTCTTCTTCTTTTTGTTTCTCAAGGGCCTTTTTTAGCCCCATGGTTCTTGGCCTCTTTCGCCTAGGCTGATCTTCGCCTTCACTTTCATCGAACTCACCCATGAGTTCTTCGAACCTCACTTGTGCTTTGGAGGCCTTTTTCTTGTATTTGATTTCCCGTGTCTCATGTACAGCCATATGGACACTCATTTGCTTGTTTTGGACTTGCAAAAATTGGTTGAAGTTCCTAGCTCTATGAAAATCAGCCCTCAAGGCATCAATTTGGCTTTCTCTATGGATCAAGAGATTTTCTAGGATCCGGGCTTCATTATCACTATCATCACTTTGGATTTGGATGATGTCGAATTCCCTTTCCTGTTCATGACTGCTTTCTTCCTTGCCCTTTCCTTTGCTTTGGGTGGCTCTTCTAGTACTCTTCCTCTTGGGAAACTCGACCATGGGCTTATTTGGAAATTTTCCCTTGCTTCGGAGGGCCCTAGTCACATTTGGAGTTACAACTCTAGGAATTTCTTTGCTTTCCGGGGCTTGGTGACTTTCGGAGAAGAGAGCATGGCCCCTTGCCTAGGAGAGGTAGCTAGCACATGCTCCATGGGATCTTTACCCTTGTCACTTTGCCCTTCATTTTTGCCAATGTCTTGGATCTCTTCAAGGATGCCTAGGTTTTCTTTTTGCATCTCCCTTTGAGGGTTGTCCTCCTCTCTGTTTTGAAACTTTTTATCTTGCTGCCCCTATTTTTTTGAGTTTGCTATTCCTCTTGAGGAGGCTGCTGTTCTTCACCCTGAGGCTGCCTCTGGTCATACTGCTGTAGTTGATGTGTATCATATTTTGGCTGCCCCTGTTCATCACTTTCATGCCCTTGTTCATCACTTTCATGCTGCTCCTATTCAACATCTTTTGGCTGCCCCTGTTCATCACTTTCATACCATTGTTCAACACCTTTATGCTGCTCCTATTTAGCACTTTCATGCTCTTGTTGTTCTGTCTCACTGTGATGCTGTTGTTCAACATTTTCTCCTTCATCCCCTTGCTGCTGCTCATCATCACTTTCCTCTTCCTGCTCATGTCCTTCTTCCTCCTCATGGTCACTCTCTTCTCCTTCTTCAGGCTCCTTTGTTTGTTCTGTGGTAAACTTGAGCTTTTTGGGAATAGGTCTGCTAGAAGAAGGCGAAGGATCGTGAGTAGGAGGTGTAGGGGATGTATGAACTGGAGGGACAGTGGAGAAATCTGGATGGGTGATGAAAGTATCCCAAGAGGCCTCCCTATTTTCAAGCTGATGAAGGATGATGACTTTGATGAGAGAGCGATGGAAGAGGCAGGTTGTTTGCTGTGAAGGAAGCTTCTTCTGAACAGTGGAGGCCATTTTCTCAATCCTCTTGTGTAAGAAGAAAGGAAGATTTAGAAATTTGGCCCTAGTGAAATGCATGAGCAGTCGAATGTGATAGGCATAGACTCAGGAGAATCTTCCCTCACAAGTGAAATATTTCATGATGATCTTCATGAGGGGGGCGTAGCTGGTCAAAATATATGAGAAGGGGAAAATAGAAGGACATGCATCTCTGTGCTTAGGCTTTAGAAAGGGCTTGTAATATTCTAAGTCCAAGTGGCTTTGTTTAAACCACTTCTCCCCAATATAGGGGATTTTAGTGGCCTTGGAGATGGACCTTGGAGAGAATTTAAAATCAAGGCCTGCCAGCTGGAAATGCTTGTCTTGAAACCTCAAAGCGCAAAGATGTGTCAAAGGAGAAAAGATCTTCACCTCTTGCACTCTTTGACAAAAATCTAAACACCCAACCTCATAGAAATTGAACAAGACTGATGGGTCGGCATTCACTTCTTCAGTGGAAGTAGGCTCAAATCTCTTATGCAAGCCACTCCTACTATCCTGCCTGGGAGGCATCTTGTTTTGAATTCTCTCTGCAACACCAAGCTGCCTCAAAATGGCTTTTAAAATGCTTTCTCAAACACAACTCTGTCTTCTTTGTTAATCACTGTTTGATCAAGGCAAATTTGCCTCAAATGCTATGTGAAATGATTCTTTAACACAAAACTTCCTGTTCCTTACAAAACACTATCTGTCTCCCTTTGTATGCCAATCAACAAGTAAGTTATAATAACAAGCACACAATCAAATAAAAGGTACACAGAGTCAAATGATCACTGTGTTGGGTACGGTCACAAAGCTTTTCTGTGTTTTTGGTATAAGCAAGACAACCTTGTAGAAAACAAACACCTCTCCCAATCAAAAGACACTCCTCTTGTTCTTCATTGTTTTACATACACAGTTAGACAAAATACCTTCAAATTGAGTTAAAAATATCCTTAACCACAATCTACTTTATGGGACAAAGGAGGCAGCCTTAGTTTCACTGTTTTTCCACACAGAGAGGACCTTTTGACGTGATAGAGTGTTTCAGACTTGATCACTGTTGTCTTTTCCAAAACTATTTCCCTACTAGTCTCTTATAACCAAACAAAAAACACTCTCCAATGATTTTGCATAATCTCTCACCACACTTTTTATAGGACACAAAGGCAGCAATAGTTTCACTGTTTAACTTATTCAAAAGGAGACATTTTTTGGAAGTGAAAAGGCATTCAAACTAAGGCTACTGCTTTTAATCATAGGCTCATTAATGTCACCTCACCATCATTGTGCTTTCCTTGAAACCACTGCTTTACCTTCTAACAATGTTTCACCATACAATTGTCTAACAGAGGTTAGCTTTGCCTTATCACAGTAAGGGCACCTTCACATTTTGAAAAAACCTCTACTACTATGTATATTTTGACTTGCAGGTATATGTTTTAGCATTGTTTTGAGGGTAGTTTTTAGGCCTTTAGACACCAATAATGACCACTCCACTTTCATCCAACTATAACCATCTTATTTGAACTATTTTACCCCAACACACCTTGATTTACACCAAGAGTTTCATTTTTTTCACCACCATTTAGTCTTTGAAAAACACAGCATTGACCACCCTTTTAGAAATTTGAATATACCGAGGAGGCACACAAAAATACCTCGAAGATCGATGGTGGCCTTTGCTTGAAGAGTTTGAGCAGCTTCGAGACTTGTTGAAGGCGTTTTAACTGTTCAAACCCACGTGGCTCGTTCAAAAGAGTAAGCGCTGCACAACAATAGGGGTGTCGGGTCGATGGTGGGTAGTCGTGACCGGTGTCTACAGGCGTGCAGTGCACTGCTACAGGTGCACCGTGCAGACGTTATCATGCTATGTAAATTAACTCCTAAACGCGAAGCACATTTTTCCAAGCGCGCCGCACAGTTCAAAAGCTTCA
Organism: Pinus albicaulis; assembly: GCA_034641835.2. Classification (NCBI taxonomy): domain Eukaryota; kingdom Viridiplantae; phylum Streptophyta; class Pinopsida; order Pinales; family Pinaceae; genus Pinus; species Pinus albicaulis. Next base: position 1,433,164,644 of record CM076572.1, read on the forward strand.
AACTCTGCGATTTTGCTCAAGAATTTCTTGTTTCGGCCAGGGAGTAGTTTAGGGGAGTATTTCTCATGCTTTGAAATTTCAAAATAGCTTTTACAAAGGTCAATCTACCCTTGTATTTGAAAAAATAAAAAACCCTTTGAAGTGCTTTATGAAGGTTTCAAAAACGTTTGAAAAGGCCTTTGGATCAAAACAAAACAAGAAGCCATATCTTTTCAAAACATAACTGAGACTCCTTTTTGTTCAAACAAAAGACATAGTGGAAATGACCATTTCCTTTATAAGCCTAACCCTTTTTCAAAGTAAAGCAACCTTTTTAAGAATTAAAAAATTTCACTGTTTCTTACTAAGGAATGAAAAATTGTTTTCCATTTTGATATCTTTACTGTGGAAGGAAATTCTGCTCTGAGCCACATGAATGACTGTAGATGTGCCTTTTGAGTGATACTGCCTTTTTACTGGGGGAGAAGCTTAGCTGAAATTTCCATATCCTTTTCCCCTCTCTTGTATTTGTGTTGTTTATTTGCGAAGTCCCCCTTTTAAGCTTAAACTGACAGTTTCTGCTTTGGATGCTTTGAAGGTGGTTATGCCCATTGTGAAATTGATTTAGCTGGCAGGTGCTGTTTAGAGCCTTCTTGAATGTGGGTGAAAGGACCTCACCTAGGCTTTTACTATCATCTGTTTGTCAAAAGGGAACGTCTTGTGAAAACCTCTCTTTTACTCAAAATGCAACAACCAGGTACCTTTGAACTATTTCCATAAGGGACAGGCCTTCATTTGTAATAGTGGCATGCTTCATTGGTTTTGAATGTTGTTCCAGAACCTAAAACACATGCCATAATCCTTCCTGCACCTTTATGAACCTATATGTTTAGTTGCAATGCCTCTTTGGGAGAACTAAGCTCAAATTGCCTTCTTGTCCACTATGATCAGTTATTGAAAGAAAATTCCTTATGAACAGGAAAAATATAAATTTTTGAAAAGCAATCATCACTTTTGGCCTGTGTCTAACCCATCTCTCAACCTCAACAAGGTTGTTTCATTTTGGCTCCAGACTGCTTTTGAAAGAAAACTATGATAGGATATAAAAACAACCACTTGGATTATTATAGTACCCTTGCTTTCTCTTAGTCTTTTAACATCATTTCTCTGTTCAGAAGCATTCAACTGTCTCCTATTGTTCTTAAAACTTGTCTCTCAATCAGAGAAAAACCTAAAATTAATCACCGCCCTGGCCCTCTGCTTATATATGAAGGAGGCCTACTTTGACAAATGCCTGGTTTCCTTTCAACCTCTGTCTCGACCAAATGTAGAATGTTTGATGAACATACTGATAGTGGTTTCCTTTATACATGATGGCAGAAGTTAGTTTGAGACCAAGACTATTTGACTCTTTTGGCCATCTGCTTAATAATATTTCTTCATTGATGATCAACCCATTAGCTTCACCTTGTAATTCAAATAATAGTGAAACTCATGCAAACCAATTTTAAAAGCCCACTGCTTTGCCTTTGCCCTTAATCATCATTTTTATTTCAGAAACCCTCAGTTTCTGTCTCACTGTACCCAAAAATTGCCTTGCAGTCAGTGCAATTCTTAAAATCAAACTTTACCTTGGCCCTCTGCTTATAGATGAAGGAGGGGCTCTCAGTCTTCAATCCTTTAGTTATAAAATGAAGGGGGTTTTCTCAGTCCTGCCATTCAATCAGCTTTTAACGGTGTTATTTTTCCTTTCACTGCCTTTTCATGCTTTGACTGTGATTGTAGGAGCTTAATGAAACAATTCTCTGTCCTGTAGCTGCATCCCAGGCTCAAAATCACATGAGAAGCAACTGTCTTCTCATGTTGAGCCAAATACTGTCTTCTAGGATGCTGGTATACTTCTGCTCTTGAAAGATCCTTTAAAGCACTGTAAAACCACCTACTATCAGTTTGACTTAGGGCATGTGCATTGTTGAGACTTTAGGGCTTGTTAGTGGCGCTACTTAAGGGTGTAACCAACTTTATTTGCAGAATGGGAAGGTCTGTTATGATTGGTCTGTAGCAGATAGAGGTTCTTTAGCTTTAGGATAGTTTTCCAAGGGATAAATGCCTAAAGCGCCACTACCTAACTTAAGGGAGACTTCTTTGGACAGATTCAGATTTTTTTCTCTAGAGCTAATGGACAAGCTAGTATGGCTGAGGCTAGATAGGGCTTGATAATGAGGTTTCATCTTGTCATGGGTGGATTGAAAAGGTAGGAGGGTAAAAAATTTTTATGGATGTTTTCCAGCTGGCAAATTTGACAAATTTTTAGATCATCTGCTAGAAAACTTGGTTGTTACAACTAATCATCACCAAGAAATGAAAAACACTGATGACTAGACTAACACTAGCTCCATTTGGGGAGGGCAGCTCCTTTTTAGGAGGTGTCTAGAATTTCAGATCTTTGGCTTATGAAGACCGGTGCCTTATCCATTGGTGCAAATTTCATTCTTCCTTGATGCTATTTCTGAAAATTGACAACATGATTAGCATCAATGATATTTCTACCTACCCACTATCTTTCCTAACATTTTTTCTTCCTTTGGGTGCATTTGGACTAGCAACCCTTTGATAATGTATATATTTCTTTTAAAAAGGAACCTATGTAGTTCTACACTTATATCTGCCAGGAGTTCAGATTAAGCTGATGAACTCCTTCATTACTCTACCTATGTTAGATCAACTGTCAAGGTTAAGCTGTTTGACATGATTTTGATCTCTAATCTACAAAATGAAATTGAAAAAATGACTAAATTAGGATTAGACAGTCTGATTTGTCATGTACTTGTGGCACGAAAGACAAGCTGCACATAAATATTATTTTGCATAAAATGAAAACTACAAAAAACGGGGCTAGGATACACAATTTGTTTTTCATCCCCACTTCCCTCTTTGGTTCTGTTTTGAGCATGTGGAACCAGTATCTTTTCCTAATCTACTCTCTTTGATAAGTCAAGCTTACACAATGTTGACCATCTTTTCCACTCACTAACTTATCAGCAAATAAATTTAAAACATGTTCAACTATGATTAGGCTAGATAACCGAACAAGACATTTGAGCACTAGTAGTGGCATTTAGACTTGCGCGCTTTCCGAATGATTATTTTTTGAACATGGGGCCTTCTTTCTATTTTTCAAACAACCCTCTTTTTCTATTTTTCTATTGTTTTGAAATTTTCTGTTTTTATTTATTTTTCAAACAATGGTATGTACAATGATTGAAAATGTTTTAAACTCAGAAATCTTGGAAATGACAAAACTTAAGCATCTTATCCTCATAAGGATATCCTACCACTCTTGGTCCACTCAACACTTGAAAAGAAAAATTTGGAAAATTTTCTCTTTCAAGCATGACATAAGGATTCATGCATGAATCTCTGAACAAACCTGTATCTTCCCGTTGTACCTCTTTATACCTATAATTTCCACTCCTTCCTTTATTGTACATCCTTTTCAAGTAATGCAAATATTCTTTGTCATTTTTAAAATATATGATAACATCATCAAGGTATGTCAAAATGCAGAAATTCAGAACTGGAAACATGGCTTTTAGGAGCATATTTTTTATATCTGGTGGTTTTGTAATTTTGAGTTTGAAAATGAAACTACTTCCGACATACTGGAAAAATTCTTTGAGCTGTCTACTTTACAAGGGAATCATTTGGCTATAACCTGAAACATCATCTTGCACATACCTATGATTAAAAGCACTTATCATCAGTGTATCATGGTCTTGGGCAGGAAGGATAAAATTCCTGTCACCAGGGTGAGAGTTCGTGCTTCTAAAATCAAAACAGATCCTATGACCAACTATTTTATCTTTGGTTATTACTGTTTGGTTCAGATTTTTGTATTTTCTTTTGTCGAAGTTGTTTCTTGGAGTGATGGCAGTGACATAGTGTTTCTCACTGTTTTCTCAGTATGAAGCAGTATTTTGAATAAGATTGCCAATTCTAGCAGTTCTAAGTCTTTGGTGGAGTGACAGAATATTAGCCAGTTCAAGTAACTCAGGTATACTTGGACTGTAGTCATTATCTTTGCTTATAAAAAGTTTATCCGACATTTTTCTGGGTTTGGAGTTATTATGGCTACAGTCAAGGTTTCATTTGCAGTGGAAGAGTTATATGATGGTAAATCCTTGAGGTATGGTAAAAACATTAAGCTTCCTTGCTCCTGAGTTCCAAAGAGGGTTGTGATATGTAAGTCTTCTAATGCCTCTATTCTGAAAAAGTTTCCTGATGTTACTACTGATGTTTGCCTAAGGTTTGAGTAATTTTCTTGATAGTACATAATGGTTTGTGCCTCTTGCTCTACCTCTGTTTCAAAAGGAACAAAATTACTTTCCTCAAGACATAGTTGTTCATGATCATGATAGTTTTGAGTGTCTAGTTCATCATAGAGAACTAGGGGACGCTGATGTGGTGGGTCTAAGTTTGTTTCAAATTTTTCTGACTGTTCTTCAATGTCCTCATCAGTGTGTAGAATGAAAGAGTTCAGATCGGAATGCAAGGAATACATCGGGATGTTATCTAGCCTCTCTTGGCTACTGATCATGTATTTCATGTGTGATTCTCGATAGAGTATTCTAGTTTGGTCAAACACAGGAATAGTGGCGCAGGACATATCAAGTTGAATATTTCCTTGAAGCTTGGCCCCCCAAGATCTGGATAAAATCATTCCATACTTGGGAGGGATGTCTGCTACCACTATGTCCATGATCAGATGTTTTGCAAGTACTTGGGCCAAACTGAAACAAATATCTTTGATCAAGCCTAGACATTTGACTCTACTAGAATCAAATGAATATAAGTCTTTGTACGATCTTGTGATTTCTAGGCCTAATCTTTCCATTACAACTTTTGACATAAGATTATGCGAGGCACCGAAGTCTAACATGGCATTGTGAAGGATTTGGTCATGGATATTCAGACTGATATAAAAGGGAAGAGTGGTTCCCTCTTGGAAATTTCCTTCTATTTTCGGACCAAACAACACTTCTGGAGTGTCATCAGCTAGATTAAGGGTGTTAGCATCATTTCCTATATTCAGGACTTTTAACACTTTGGATTTATAAGAGCCTTGGGTGATAAGGTCAGTGAGAGGCATGGTAATATTTATTTTGGTGATTTCTCCCTCAAAACTGAAAGGTAGTTGTAGTTTAGAAATTTTTGCTTCAACTTTTTCAGCCATGACTTTCTCTATGTTCTAAGTTTGTTGGCTTTGTTTTGGAATTTTGTTTGTCACAGCCACCTCGGGAATCTTTGTGGAAGTACTAGGAGCATCTGAGCCAAGACTTGTTTGGGTAACTTTATCTTTGTTTTGGTCATTTTTCCTGACCATGATTGTGTTATTGTCCACTGTTTTTTTAAGGATAGTATCAGGGGTTTTAGCAGTGTCTAAGCTATCTTTCTTGGAGTTGTCTTGGTTTTTTCTGCTTCTAAGGTCATACTGCCTGTGAGCTTCTACTATGGCATTTTGAAAATCTATGGCAGGATCCTCGGGATATTCATAGTTGGTTTCATGTTGATTCGGAGAGAATAATGCTTGTTCTTCTTTTGTGAGGTACACCTCACTCTCATTATCAGACCCTATGAGGTTCAAATGATTTTCATCAATGGGTTTTGTATCCCTATCATCTTCTTCCACATAATTTTCATTAAATGGTGGCCTAATTTGTTGGTCATTTTCCCTTGGTTTGTTTTGAGGCTGTTCTCTCCTAAAATTTTAGTTTCGGTTTCTATTTGGAGGGTTTGGCTGGTTGTCCCTAAGAGGGGTCTTTTCACTTATCTTTTCCCACATTTTGGCCATGGACCTAACTAAGTAATCTATTTTAGGATCTAAGGAAGGGGCTGAAGTGGAGACCTCGTCTCGGTATGTGACTTTCCTTTCTGATCTAGTCCTAGCTCTTTTTTCTGCTAAGTTGGTTTCTGCCCTTATGGCTACTTTTTGCATTTCCTCTAAGGTAAGGGGGTCCTTGTCTCTTAGCTGATAAGTCATGTCTGGGTCAAAACCCTCGGGGAACTTTTCCAAGGCTGAACCAAGTGGGGGTTTGAAGTGAGGTGGGAGGGCGTTATACACACTATTGAACCTAGTGTAGTATCCCTGGACACTTTCCCCATTTTCCTGTTTTAGATTGTTATACTCTGAAAGGATTTGAATGGGGTTCTTTCGGATTTCCCACTTGTTTATGAAGGTTTGGTAGAGTTCTGGGAGATCGTGGATGCTGTTTGGAGTTAAGATCTTAAACCATTTTTTGGGTTCTTCACCCAGGCTTTGGGTGAACATCCTCATTCTGATGGTCTCTTCTTCTATTTCCATGTATTCAAAGGCATCGCCAATCCTATCTACATGTTGTTGAGATGTGGTAGTCTCAACTCCGGTAAAGTGTGGGATTTTGGATTGATAGTCATTTTGTAAGGGAGCCAAAGGATGTGGCAACACCAAAGGTGCGTACTAGGCTGCCATGACGGGAGCTAATGGATGATGTACAAAATGAGGGCTTGTGGGACGAGCTGAGGTGGTTTGACCAGTAGTAGTTTGGATGGGGGTGGAAAATGTGCTTGGACTAGTGATCTGATGTTGAGCAGATCTGGAATGGTAGGAGCCAAAGTGATGGAGAAGCTGGAAATCGGGAGGTGTAGTAGGCGAGGCTTCTCTACTAGGACTCTGTGGCAGATCTAGGGGCTCAAGATTGTCAAAGTCTATCTTACTTTGTGACTTGCTTCTAAAAAGGGTTTTTGCTGATTTTAAGTCAAAGGGGGAATCCTGCAAGGCAGTGAGATGTTCAGGTACTGATTTTGCTTTACGGATGGACCTATCGGTAGCTAGATCGCCAGTTTCAGAAGCTTGCCACAGAATCTTCTCTGGGTCGTCTACTATGATAGGGGGATTTGGGTCTGGATGAGATCTGGTGTTGATTCTTCGTGAAGCCATATTTCAGGTCTAGAGTTTAGAGAGGATGGTATTTGTGATTATTTTGGATGGATGGCCTCTCTAGGGTTTTACTAATATGAAGGATGGTCAAAACAAAAGATGGAATAGTGGAGTTGCCAGGTGGATTTCTATGAGAACTATGGTCCACCACCAACACTATCAAAGATGCTTTCGGGAAAAAGTTCTATAGCAAACTTTGAGATGGAAACTTGCAAAGAAGAGTGATTCACTTGGTTTTGACAGTTTTATAGGTTGTGTGGACAAGCTAATGGTTATCTTGGCAAGAAGACTTCTGCTTATCTCCTATGTTTAGGTGAGCTTTTTTGAATCGCTAAGTTATAATTAGTTTGTCACTAATTATAGATTTTCCACCCTAAGTTTTAAGTTTTTTGGAAGGATGAGTTAGAAGAAAGGTATGGTTCATGAATTTTTTGGTCTTTTATGGAGTTTTTAGGCCTACTGGAGGCTAGTGGAGTCACCAGGTGGAACTTGGTTGTTTTTGTAAAGATGTAGCTATGGTCCACCACCAGTAACTAGGGAAAAGCCAATCTGGGAATGTTTTGGGGTTTTCCTGAGTTCTTTATGTAATCCTACGGTTTGTAAGAGTGTCCTACAGCTGAGTCATCATTTTGCTAGGATGGTGAGACAAACAGATTCTACTCTTCTAATTTTGACTGAGATTTTGAGAATTCCTAAGGGATACCTAGGATGTTTTGACTCAAAGTCCCACCGTGATCGCCATTATGTTAGTGAGCGATGGGATAAGTCAATCAGATAGAATTCTCAAAGGTCTCTAAAGATTTAGGGAAACTAAGTTTGTTTATCACTCAGAGTCCCACCGTGATCGCCATTATGTTAGTGTGGCGATGAGGTGGCTCAATCAGATAGTAGCCTAGAGTTTAGTAAAGTAGTAAGGCCTACTAGAGGCTAGTGGAGTCGCTAGGTGGATTTTTAGTTTTTTTGAGGTATATGTGTATGGTCCACCACCAGTACTGACAAAAACCAATCTAAGGGATTTTTTGGGGTTTTTCTGAGTTTGTTATGTAGTCCTAAGGTTTGTAAGAGTGTCCTACAATTGAGTCATCATTTTGGTAGGATGGTGAGACAACCAGATTCTACTCTTCTAAGTTTGAATGAGATTTTGAGAATTCCTAAGGGATACCTAGGATGTTTTGACTCAATGTCCCACCGTGATCGCCATTATGTTAGTGAGCGGTGAAATAAGTCAACTAGATAGAATTCTCAAAGGCCTCTAAAGATTTAGGGAAACTAAGTTTTTTTATCACTCAGAGTCCCACTGTGATCGCCATTATGTTAGGGTCCCGTGATTTGGCTGATTGGCAAGCCAAATGACAGTGCAAAATCAAACCAATCTTTGGAGCCCAAGGACCTACCCTTCCTGGACTCAGAGAGGGCTCTCTCTATTTGTGTAAGGGATATCTGTGTGTTTGCTTATTGTGTTCTGATTTTAGGCTAGTTATGAAGTAGGTTTTTTGTTTTGGTTTTTAGGTTGTGAGGGATGAACTGATCAAAGATATAAGATAGGTAAAAAGATGTCAGATCAACTGGGGTATGGGGTCGAAGAGGTCAAGAAAGCTTTCAGATGGTGATACAAGGTTGTTGAAGGGCCGATTTGATTCGAGGTAAAATGGATCTTTGGGCAAAATGGAGTAAGATGGACATCAAGTTTGTGAATAACAAAGGATTTCAAGCACAAATAGTTTAATAGCTGACACAAACATGGTAGGGAAAACCATTAATCATGATAAATGTAACTATAAGCTAGTCAATACATAGAAACAAACATTCAAGTCATGCATAGAGATATATAATTCTCTAACTTTGGGAAATGGCTATCAGAATTTGGGGAAATACACTTAAGATAAACAAACAACTCAAATCACTATACCAGAATGTCTAAACACAATACTTCAAGTTATTGGGAACTTTGAAAACAAGATTGCATAGTCTTAGGCAAAGGGCAAGATCAGAACAAGACCTCCTTGGTTCAACAAATGACAAGCTAATCAGTCAAAGAGAAATTTCATAGATGGAGCTATGGCTAGCCATGAGTAAGCAGGGCATACCATAAATCATACTTAGCATGCATAAAACCATGAATGAAACAAGCAACAATATCCTTAAGTTATTAAAGAGCAATCAAGAATTCTTTAATGTGACTAAGAATGAAGAAAACATGGAAGCTATGAAGAAACAAGAAATTTGAGGTGCCTCCAAGGGCATGTCTCAAATTTGTTCTTGACTGTCCTATATCAAGCATGAACATGAATTTATGAATGAAAACTAAGAAACAAAACAGATATAGAGACACTATACCATTCTACCAAGTCATGGAATCCAACAACAATCCTCTTTCATCATCCAAGAACATCTAAAAGCATGAGACAAGTATTTCTTCCAAAGCTTATATGACCATATATTGCTTCTATTCATCAAGTTCAGCCTTGTTTACAATGAAATCCTTTGGAATATATAGGCCAAAGTGAGGAAAACCTCTTAGTTCAACTTGCAATCTCATTGGCCTATCCAAAATATCTTATTTTGTCCTTGAGGCTTTAAAAAGCCCAAGGCACAAAATATCTCATAAAATATCTAAAAAATGCTAAAAGAGGGAAATAAATTGACTTTTCATAACTTTTCATGTACAAAATAGCTAAACGCACATGAGGAAAAAGTAGTTTTGAAAGGTTCAATTTTTACAAAAATACTCAAAAAATACATCAGCAAAAGGTCCCCTGACTTGCCGACAACTTTTGGAAGCCTTCCTGATGTCGAAATAAGGCTCATGATAGCTCGTTGGAAAGCTAAGAGTGTCTAATTTTTGAAAATGTTTAGTTTTCTCCAAACTGACAAAGGAAGTCCTCCAAAAATAGGCCTGTGTGTGAAAACCAAAAAAATAAGCCTTGCTGATAAACCGGGCAGAGTGTAGAAAAAGCGAGCATTTTTCACCATTTTGAAGGAGAAAAAGATCTTCAATTGTTTTGAAAATTGCTGAGTATGTGCCCCTGAAAATATGGAATCCAATGATACCATTCTCATCCTTTGATGATGCCCCAAACTGAAATGGCGATGCCCATGAGTTTTGGCCAAAAACCCAAAAATGAAAAAAAACCAAATTGTGTCGAATTTCACCCAAACTTTGCGAGCATGTTCCTCAAGGGTTCTTGGCAACATGTTGTGAAGCAGAGGCCAAAATTTGGAGTCTTGAGGTGTCTTTCCTCAATTTTGGTTATGGGCGCTTCCCTTTAGCCTCCTTGAGTTTTTCTTGAGCAGCCTTCAACTTCCACCGAACAAACTGATTGAGCTTTTTATAATGCCCCGTCATCCTCCGTTGAAGGTCCAAGTCCCTGTTTGCCTTCTCCAATTTCTTGTTCAAGTGATCATTAAATCTCTCAAGCCATGCCTCCCGATTGTTATCTATCTCTTGTTCAAACAATGCAGTGAGAGGGGTAGATTGGAGAAGGGCATTTTATTCTTCTTTTTGTTTCTCAAGGACATTTTTTAGCCCCATGGTTCTTGGCCTCTTTCGCCTAGGCTGATCTTCACCTTTCACTTTCATTGAACTCACCCATGAGTTCTTCCAACCTCACTTGTGCTTTGGAGGCCTCCTTCTTGTATTTGATTGCCCGTGTCTCATGTACAGCCATATGGACACTCATTTGCTTGTTTCGGACTTGCAAAAATTGGTTGAAGTTCCTAGCTCTATGAAGATCAGCCCTCAAGGCATCAATTTGGCTTTCTCTATGGATCAAGAGGTTTTCTAGGATCTGGGCTTCATTATCACTATCATCACTTTGGATTTGGATGATGTCGAATTCCCTTTCCTGTTCATGACTACTTTCTTCCTTGCCCTTTCCTTTGCTTTGGGTGGCTCTTCTAGTACTCTTCCTCTTGGGCAACTTGACCATGGGCTTCTTTGGAAATTTTCCCTTGCTTCAGAGGGCCCTAGTCACATTTGGAGTTACAACTCTAGGCACCCTTTTCTTTGTTGTCCGGGGCTTGGTGACTTTCGGAGAAGAGAGCATGGCTGCTTGCCTAGGAGAGGTAGCTAGCACATGCTCCATGGGCTCTTTACCCTTGTCACTTTTCCCTTCATTTTTGCCAATGTCTTGGCTCTCTTCAAGGATGCCTAGGCTATCTTTTTGCATCTCCCTTTGAAGGCTATCCTCCTCACTATTTTGCAACTTTTTATCCTGCTGCCCCTCTTCTTTTTGAGTTTGTTGTTCCTCTTGAGGAGGCTTTTGTTATTCACCCTGAGGCTGCCTCTGCTCATACTGCTATAGCTGCTGTATATCATCTTTTGGCTACCCCTGTTCATCACTTTCATGCCCTTGTTCATCACTTTAATTCTGCTCCTGTTCAACATCTTTTGGCTGCCCCTGTTCATCACTTTCACACCCTTGCTCAACACATTTATGCTGCTCCTGTTTAGCACTTTCATGCTCTTGCTGTTCTGTCTCACTGTGATGCTGCTGTTCAACACTTTCTCCTTCATCCCCTTGCTGCTTCTCATCATCACTTTCCTCTTCCTGCTCATGTCCTTCTTCCTCCTCATGGTCACTCTCTTCTCCTTCTTCAGGCTCCTTTGTTTGTTCTGTGGTAAACTTGAGCTTTTTGGGAATAGGTCTGCTAGAAGAAGGTGAAGGATGGTGAGTAGAAGGTGTAGGGGATGTATGAACTGGAGGGACAGTGGAGAAATTCGGATGGGTGTTGAAAGTATCCCAAGAGACCTCCCTCTTTTCAAGCTGATGAAGGATGATGACTTTGATGAGAGAATGATGGAAGAGGCAGGCTGTTTGCTGTGAAGGAGGCTTCTTCTGAATAATGGAGGCCATTTTCTCAATGCTCTTGTGTAAGAAGAAAGGAAGATTTAGCAATTTGACCCTAGTGAAATGCATGAGCAGTCGAATGTGATAGGCATAGACTCAAGAGAATATTCCCTCACAAGTGAAGTATTTCATGATGATCTTCATGAGGGGGGCGTAGCTAGTCAAAAGATATGAGAAGGGGAAAATAGAAGGACATGCATCTCTGTGCTCAGGCTTTAGAAAGGGCTTGTAATCTTTTGAGCCCAAGTGGCTTTGTTTAAACCACTTCTCCCCAATATAGGGGATTTTAGTGGCCTTGGAGATGGACCTTGGAGAGAATTTAAAATCAAGGCCTGCCAGCTAGAAATGCTTGTCTTGAAACCTCAAAGCGCAAATATGTGTCAAAGGAGAAAAGCTCTTCACCTCTTGCACTCTTTGACAAAAATCTAAACACCTAACCTCATGGAAATTGAACAAGATTGATGGGTGGGCATTCACTTCTTCAGTGGAAGTAGGCTCAAATCTCTTATGCAAGCCACTCCTACTATCCTGCCTGGGAGGCATCTTGTTTTGAATTCTCTCTGCAACACCAAGCTGCCTCAAAATGGTTTTTAAAATGCTTTCTCAAACACAACTCTGTCTTCTTTGTTAATCACTGTTTGATCAAGGCAAATTTGCCTCAAATGCTATGCGAAATGATTCTTTAACACAAAACTTCTTGTTCCTTACAAAACACTATCTGTCTCCCTTTGTATGCCAATCAACAAGTAAGTTATAATAACAAGCACACAGTCAAATAAAAGGTACACACAGTCAAATGATCACTGTGTTGGGTAAGGTCACAAAGCTTTTCTGTGTTTTTGGTATAAGCAAGGCAGCCTTGTAGAAAACAAACACCTCTCCCAATCAAAAGACACTCCTCTTGTTATTCACTGTTTTACATACACAGTTAGACAAAATACCTTCAAATTGAGTTAAAAAGATCCTTAACCACAATCTACTTTATGGGACAAAGGAGGTAGCCTTAGTTTCACTGTTTTTCCACACATAGAGGACCTTTTGACGTGATAGAGTGTTTCAGACTTGATCACTGTTGTCTTTTCCAAAACTGTTTCCCTACTAGTCTCTTATAACCAAACAAAAAACACTCTCCAATGATTTTGCAGAATATCTCAACACACTTTTTATAGGACACAAAGGCAGCAATAGTTTCACTATTTAACTTATTCAAAAGGAGACATTCTTTGGATGTGACAAGGCATTCGAACTAAGGCTACTGCTTTTAATCATAGGCTCATTGATGTCACCTCACCATCATTGTGCTTTCCTTAAAACCACTGCTTTACCTTCTAACAATGTTTCACCATACAGTTGGCTGACAGAGGTTAGCTTTGCCTTATCACAGTAAGGGAACCTTCACATTTTTAAAAAACCTCTACTACTGTGTATATTTTGACTTGCAGGTCTATGTTTTAACACTGTTTTGAGGGCAGTGTTTAGGCCTTTAGACACCAATAATGACCACTCCACTTTCATCCAACTGTAACCATATTCTTCGAACTATTTTACCCCAACACACCTTGATTTACACCAAGAGTTTCATTTTTTTCACCACCATTTAGTCTTTGAAAAACACAGCGTTGATCACCCTTTTAGAAATTTGAATATACCAAGGAGGCACACAAAAATACCTCGAAGATCGATGGTGGCATTTGCTTGAAGAGTTTGAGCAGCTTTGAGACTTGTTGAAGGCATTTTAATTGTTCAAACCCACGCAACACGTTCAAAAGAGTAAGCGCCGCACAACAATAGGGTTGTCAGGTCAATGGTGGGCAGTCGTGACCGACGTCTATAGGCACGCCGTGCAGACGTTATCGCGCTATGTAAATTAACTCCTAAATGCGCTGCGCGTTTTTCCAGGCGCGCCGCGCAGTTCAAAAGCTTCAAACTCTGCAATTTTGCTCAAAAATTTCTTGTTTCGGCCAGGGAGCAGTTTAGGGGAGTAATTGCTCATGCTTTGAATTTTCAAAATAGCTTTTGCAACAGTCAATCTATCCTTGTATTTGAAAAAATAAACAACCCTTTGAAGTGCTTTATGAAGGTTTCGAAAAAATTTGAAAAGGCCTTTGGATCAAAACAAAACATGAAGCCATATCTTTTCAAAACATAACTGAGACTCCTTTTTTTTCAAACAAAAGACATAGTGGCAATGACCATTTCCTTTATAAGCCTAACCCTTTTTCGAAGTAAAGCAACCTTTTTAAGAATTAAAAACTTTCACTGTTTCTTACTAAGGAATGAAAAATTGTTTTCCCTTTTGATATCTATACTGTGGAAGGAAATTCTTCTCTAATCCACATGAATGACTGTAAATGTGCCTTTTGAGTGATACTGCCTTTTTACTGGGGGAGAAGCTTAGCTGTAATTTCCATATCCTTTTTCCCTCTCTTGTCTTTGTGTTGTTTATTTGTGAAGTCCCCCTTTTAAACTTAAACTGACAGTTTCTGCTCCAGATGCTTTGAAGGTGGTTATTCCCATTGTGAAACTGATTTAGCTGGCAGGTGATGTTTAGAGCCTTCTTGACTGTGGGTGAAAGGACCTCACCTAGGCTTTTACTATCATTTTTTTTTCAAAAGGGAACTTATTGTAGAAACCTCTCTTTTACTCAAAATGCAACAACCAGGTACCTTTGACCTATTTACATAAGGGACAGGCCTTCATTTGTAATAGTGGCATGCTTTATTGGTTTTGAATGTTGTTCCAGAACCTGAAACACATGCCATAATCCTTCCTGCACCTTTATGAACCTATTTGTTTAGTTGCAATGCCTCTTTGGGAGAACTAAGCTCAAATTGCCTTCTTGTCCACTATGATGAGCTATTGAAAGAAAATTCCTTATGAACAGGAAAAACATAACTTTTTGAAAATAAATCATCACTTTTGGCCTGTGTCTAACCCATCTCTCAACCTCAGCAAGGCTGTTTCATTTTGGCTCCAGGCTGATTTTGAAAGAAAACTATGATAGGATATAAAAACAACCACTTGGATTATTATAGTACCCCTGCTTTCTCTTAGTTTTTTAACATCATTTCTTTGTTCAGAAGCATTCAACTGTCTCCTATTGTTCTTAAAACTTGTCTCTCAGTCAGAGAAAAACCTAAAATCAATCACTGCCCTGGCCCTCTGCTTATAGATGAAGGAGGCCTACTTTGACAAATGCCTGGTTTCCTTTCAACCTCTGTCTCGACCAAATGTAGAATGTCTGATGAACATACTGATAGTGGTTTCCTTTATACATGATAGCAGAAGTTAGTTTGAGACCAAGACTGTTTGACTCTTTTGGCCATTTGCTTAATAATATTTCTTCATTGATGATCAACCCATTAGCTTCACCTTGTAATTCAAATAATAGTGAAACTCATGCAAACCAATTTTAAAAGCCCACTGCTTTGCCTTTGCCCTTAATCATCATTTTTATTTCAGAAACCCTCAGTTTCTGTCTCACTGTACCCAAAGATTTCCTTGCAGTCAGTGCAATTCTTAAAATCAAACTTTACCTTGGCCCTCTGCTTATAGATGAAGGAGGCGCTCTCAGTCTTCAACCCTTTACTTATAAAATGAAGAAGGTTTTCTCAGTCCTGCCATTTCATCAGCTTTTAACAGTGTTATTTTTCCCTTCATTGCCTTTTCATGCTTTGACTGTGATTGTAGGAGCTTAATGAAAGAATTCTTTGTCCTGTAGCTACATCCCAGGCTCAAAATCAGATGAGAAGCAACTGTCTTCTCATGTTGAGCCAAATACTATCTTCTAGGATGTTGGTATACTTTTGCTCTTGAAACATCCATTAAAACACTGTAAAACCACCTACTATCAGTTTGACTTAGGGCATGTGCATTGCTGAGACTTTAGGGCTTGTTAGTGGCGCTACTTAAGGGTGTAACCAACTTTATTTGCAGAATGGGAAGGTATGTTATGATTGGTCTGTAGCAGATAGAGGTTCTTTAGCTTTAGGATAGTTTTCCAAGGGAGAAATGCCTAAAGCGCCACTACCTAACTTAAGGGAGACTTCTTTGGACAGATTCGGATTGTTTTCTCTAGAGCTGATGGACAAGCTAGTATGGCTGAGGCTAGATAGGGCTTGATAATGAGGTTTCATCTCGTCATGGGCGGATTGAAAAGATAGGAGAGAAAAAAAAATTTATGGGTGTTTTCCAGCTGGAAAATTTGACAAATTTTTAGATCAGTTGCTAGAAAACTTGGCTGTTACAACTAGTCATCACCAACAAATGAAAAATACTGATGACTAACAGATGGCACAAAAACAACTATTTCATTAAATTTAAAAAGGCTATTACAAAGTGGCTCAGAACTATTGTTCTGGCTTTAAAAAAAAATGCAAACTGATGCACATGCAATGTTGAAATTTTCTCTCTGTCTTCTTCCTTCAGCCTTCTAGCTTTTTCTTCACAATACATAGTCTATGCAAAAACTCTATTTTTAACACTCTTATATCTAACTTTGACTTTAATTTATATATATTATAAACATTTGAATGTTTATAAATATATTAAAAAACATCTATATATATATATATATATATATATATTATAACCAAAGTTTTTTTTTAAATAAGACTGCTGTAAACATTTTAAATACAAAACATAAAACATTAAAAAAATAAAGGCTTAAAGCTTTAATTAAAACTCCATCGCCGATTTCAAAATCTCAAACAAAATTCAGTTGAATAAAATCATTGCATCTAAATTCTCCATGGCTGACTATACTCCAAAGCTATGCGATTGATTTCCTATTGGTCGCTGTTGGAGCCCACGGCGGATTTCAAAAAAATCTTCAAGTGTATTTGACAAAGCCTTATCGCATCGCAATCCATATGACTTGGTCTGCGGGCGGTCCGGGTGATAAACTTAATATTTTTCACATGCGATATGCAATATGCGATAGCGGCAATATCCCATCGCAAATGAAACAACACAACTTGTGACGGTGCATAAAGGTAAGTGATGAAAGTTGCGAAATGTTTTCTGCATTCTGTGGTTGGTGTGGTGTTAATGCAGGTTGATGCTGCGATTTAAATAGAGGGATGGCGCCATGGTTATTACTACAGAAATAGGCCTATAGCTTTGAACAAAACTTTGGACTTGCAGGTTCACTCAAACTAGAAATTAATTTCAAGGTTGTGTGCAAGTCAAACCAAAAATTAAACTATTGTTGCTGCATCCTTTGTCCTTCCTCTGCACTGTTGGATTTAATATTTCAACACTCCCTCTTAAATTCAACTGCTGGATTTTCTTGCATACCCAGACATTTTCTCAAATGATTAAAATTTTTTTGTGCCAATGGTTTTCTCAGTATATTAGCAAATTTCTCTTCAGTTAATGTTACAAAACAATTTCCCCATTGTTCACTAGCTCTCTGATGTAGTGATACTTGGCATCAATGTGTTTCGTTATTTTATAAAACACTGATTTCTTTGACAATGCTATTGCTGAGCTATTATCACAATAAATTGTTGTGCCTTTTACCTGTTCATGACACAAACTCCTTAACATTCTCCTCATCCATACTGCTTGACATGCTGCCGCTGTAGATGCCACATATTATGCCTCTACTGTTGATAAAGCCATAATTCACTGTTTCTTAGAAGCCCATGAAATGGCTCCTGATTCCATATGAAAAACATATCCAGAGGTGCTTTTCTTGTCATCTATACTTCCAACCTAATCACTGTCAGTATATCCAATCAATTCAAAATTTTCTGAAGTGGTGTATAAAATTCCATAACTTTTTGTTCCTTTCACATACTTCATAATTATTTTTGCTGCTTTCCAATGTGCCTCCTTTGGCCTTTCCATAAATCTAGAAATTAAACTTACAACATGCCTAATATCAGGCCTAGTTGCAGTAAAATACATGAGTCTTCCAACTATGCTCTTGTACAAACTTGGATTAAAATCCTTGATGTTGTCTTCTTTGCTCAGTTTCAATCCCATCACTGTAGGAGTAATTGTTGCCTTGCAATCCTACATGTTAAATCTTTCCAAAAATTCATTCACATATTTATCTTGAGAAATAAAAATTTTATTTTCATTTTTCTCTACTTCTATTCCTAAGAAGTATCTCAGCAATCCCATATCAGTCATATCAAATTCTTCTTTCATGATTGTTTTAAAATTCTTAATGAGGTAAGCATCATTACCTGTGAATATCACATCATCAACATATAAAACAACAATCAAAATCTTACCATCTTTTTCTTTGATGTATAATGTGGGTTCTCCTTCACATTTCTCAAACCCATTTTCTAGTAGATAGGCATCTATCCTATTGTACCATGCTCTTGGTGCTTGTTTTAGCCCATACAAAGCTTTCTTCAATTTGCATACCTTGTGCTCTTGGCCTCCTTTCTCATATCCCAGAGGTTGTTCAACATAAACCTCTTCCATCAATATTCCATTTAGGAATGTTGATTTCACATCCATTTGGTAAAGTTTATACTTGTGTTGTGCTGCTATGGACAACACTACTCTTACTGTTTCCATTCTTGCAACCGGTGCAAATGTTTCCTCATAGTCTCTTCCATGTTGCTGCTTGTAGCCTTTGATAACAAGTCTGGCCTTGTGCCTTTCAATCTTACCTTCAACATTGCTTTTGGTCTTGTCGACCCATTTTACTCCAATGACTTCCTTACCTTTTGGGAGATCAACCAATTCCCATGTCTTATTTTTCTCTATGGCATTTATCTCTTCATGCATAGCATCTATACATTTCTTATCTTTTAAAGCTTCTTCAAAATGAATAGGATCATCTACATGACAATACAAAACAAATAAAGAGTTCATACCTTCATTTGCTTCCTCTTGCTCATAAATCTCATTTAGACTTCTGAATCTGGTTCCTCTTTCACTTGGTGTACTTGTGCTTGTAGAAGCCCTCAAATCTGCTCCTTGTGGTGTGCTTGGAGTCATCACTTCTCAAGGGTGTTCTCATTCCAGCTTGTGGTGTCCCTTGCTGTTCTTGTATTGGTGGAGGTGTTGCTGCTAATGAGGGATGTATTTCAGCCATTTCTTCCTCATTATCATCATGAGACAAACAACTTTTAACATTGACTATTTTCTCAATGCTTCCATTCCAAGCTTCTTCCTCAATGAACTATACATCTCTTCTTATAACAAACTTCTTGGTGGATGGGTTATACAGTCGGTATTCCTTTGATTCATCACTGTATCCAATAAATATGCACTTCTCCCCCTTACTGTCCAACTCCTTATTTAGCTGATCTGGAATGTGTGCATAAGCCACACAACCAAAAACTCTCATGTGGGTGACACATTGTTTTATGCCACTCCATGATTCTTCCGAAACTTTGTTCATTATAGCTTTGGTTGAGCATCTATTCAAGATGTATGTTGCACAATGTATAGCTTCAGCCCAATACTCATTTGGGAAATGTTTTGCCTTTAACATAATTCTTACCATGTCCATGATGGTTCTATTTTTCCTTTCAACAACTCCATTTTGTTGCTGTGTATACCTTGCTGTAAATTGCTTGTGAATTCCATTTTCTCTACAAAAATGAAAAAATTCTTTTGAGATATACTCTCCTCCTCTGTCTATTCTTAAGACCTTAATATGCTGCCCACTTTGTTTCTCAACAAGAGCTTTAAAGTGGCATAATTTCTCAAACACTTCACTTTCCATCTTCAAAAAACAAACCCATG
The DNA here is from genome assembly GCA_034641835.2 of Pinus albicaulis. NCBI lineage: Eukaryota > Viridiplantae > Streptophyta > Pinopsida > Pinales > Pinaceae > Pinus > Pinus albicaulis. The sequence goes on from CM076572.1 coordinate 1,433,184,168, forward strand.
TGTTTTTTGTGAAATCATCAATGAAGGTCAACATATAGTGGCTGCCTGCTAGTGATGGTGTTTGCATTGGTCCACACAAATCTGAGTGGACTATTTCTAAGGGTGCCTTTTCCCTTATACTCTTTCTTGATGGAAAGCTTTCTTTGTGTTGTTTTCCCAAGATGCAGCCTTCACAAAGGTTGTCTGGTTTCTAAATCAATGGTAATCCCTTTATCATTCCTTTTCTATGCAACAAATTCAAACCTCCAAAATTGAGATGTACAAATTGTTGGAAATATGATGCAGGATGTTGTCCTTGATGGCAACCCACTGAATGAAGATGAAGACATGTGACTGTTGACATGTGTTGTCCTTGATGGCAATCCACCTGATGAAGTTATGCTTGACTTGATGGACTTGGTAAATGATGTAAATCTGATGTGATATGTTGTTGAGTGTTGTCCTTGAAAGGAAACCCACTTGATGAAGTTGTGCTTAAGAGAATGTGTTCCTGATGAAGAAAATATGATGTTTCTACAGTGTGTACAGAAGGCTATGAAGAAAGGATTTCAGAATGTACTCAAAGTATGATGAAAAAGAGTATGTCTCTTGGTATACGCGGATTGGCCTAGGGGAAGTTGCGTATGCACGCAAAAAAGAACGTGCCAAGTCGCGTATGGGCTAAATCACTCAAAAAGTGCAAAACCAAGGGTAACCACCATGGTATTGACCCATTGTATTGGGTAATGATCCTCCTAATTGACCCCGTCCAGGTAGTTTTGGGCTCGTGGTATTGTTTTGGCCCATGGTATTGAAAAAGGGGCTCATGGTATTGAAAAAGGATAAACCTATATAAGGAGAAGAAATTCATTGTGCAAAACGGGTGTGTGGGTGCAAGATGTCTGAGCTTGAATGAATACTTCTCTCTGAAGTATATCTGAATGGAAAGGGTTACACTTGAATGATAAATCTGAATGTATGAAGCACCAATGATGAAGAAGGGGATCTAGATCTGAATTGCTCTTGTATTTGCTAGATCTGATTATGGAAGGCTTAGATCTGTGATGAGGCGAGCATCTAGGCGAACATCTGTCTGAAGCAAAAGGGTAGATCTGAACTAAATATCTGATCTGATGAAGTATGCTGCTCTGTAATAATTGAAGATCTATACGCTACTTCACCGCGGAGGAAGCGCGTATATACGCGGCTTCAGCGAAGAGAAAGCGCGTATGCGCAATAAAATATACACTGAGGTATACGCTGGTTTGTGTGGATGGAAGCGCGTATATACGCGACATCAGTGAAGTAAAAGCGCGTATGCAAACTAGGGTTTGTTGAAGCAAGGGGTATGAAATATCTGATCTGTTCTGCTGTGTTTCTGCTATCTGATCTGTGTTTATATGTATCTGTTGATGATGTATGGTTGTGCTTAAAAGTATGGAAAGGGTCCAGTATGAAAATATGATGAAATGTGGCCTGCAAGTGGTGTTCTATTGAAGTTGTTGGATCTAGTGTGAAAATTGATGAAACGTGGTCCAAGGTGGTGCTGAGGGTTGTAGCCTTCAGTCAGGGGGTGGTAGCTCCCTTCTAGGTGAGGCTGGTAAACGAGATCAGGGGGTCGTAGCTCCCTTCCAAGTGAGGCTGGTAAACGAGATCGGGGGTCGTAGCTCCCTTCCAGGAGAGGCTGGTAAACGAGCGCAGGTGGGTGCCTGCGTGCTGGTCAAGTCTGCGCCAGCACATATGTTGTAAGATGTTTTCTCTATAATAAAATATTGAAGGCCGAGCAACTGCAGCGGTGGTTTTCTCCCGATTTGGGTTTCCACCTAAAAATCCTGGTGTTCATGTGTGATGCTTTGTGTGATGGTTTATTCTGTTCTTACTGCACATGTTTACTGTTTATAGAACATCTAATGAATGAATGATGAAATGATATAAGTGAAGAACTAATGGCATAATTAGATCTCTGTGTATACGCGAGTTTTATGAAGGATATCCGCGTGTATACGCTACTTGGCTTCAGCAAAGTAGCGTATGGGTTTTAAGGAATGAAAAAGTAAAATTTTTTGAATATGCAGTAAATACTGATTCACCCCCCCCTCTCAGTATTTTTCCCAACAATTGGTATCAGAGCAGGTCCTTCTGCAGAAGCTTGATCGCTTGAAGGAGATCCGTCTCAATGGGAAGTATACATACAAAAGCTTTACTGAATTTTGGTGCAAAAGTATGGGCTCTCATGAAAGAATGTGAAAAAGAAAAGGGTACCTTTGTGGATTCTCTAGAAGACAATAATCTTCTTGAAGAAAAAATTCAACTCAAAGTAAGCCTAGAAGAAAAGAACATAATCATTGAGACTTTTAAAAATCAGCTTGAAGCAAGAGAAAAACGCATGGAGGATCTAGAATGTGAAGTAGTAAGTCTAAGGAAGGATAATGAGAAATTGAATTCTCTCAATCTCATATTTGCTAAAAGTTCAGAAACCTTGGATGAAATTATCAAGGTACAACGGTCTCCCTTTATAAAAACAGGTCTTGGATATACTGGGGAATCTTCTCAGACATCAGCACCAAATTCTCTAAAAGCAGCCACCGCTGGTTCTCTACATTCAGCCACTCAGCAAGGGAACAATGGATCTTTACAGTAAAGCAAGATCACCTCAATTCAAGAAACACAAACAAGGAGATCTTTCAAAATGGCTACAACCAACAGGTAAAGTCTAATAGAAGATTTCATGATCACAAGAATTTCTACTTCAATGGACAATGTTTCACATGTCACAACTTTGGTCATAAAGTTGTTCAATGTGTTGCATATAAAACCATCATGACCAGAGAAGCAAGAAAGATAAGGATGGATGATGAACCAAAGAAGAACACCTATAACAATTTTTCTCCTCTTCAAAATGAAGTTGAATGTACTTATTGCAATAACTTTGGTCATGAAGAATCTGAATGCAAGAGCAAGGTCCAGCCAAAAGAGCATGTTCCCTCAAGCTCTAAAGTGTGGAAAAAGAAAGAATTACCAGTTGAAAATTGTGGGATAGCGTTATTTGCAGAGGGTGAAGAGAATCAATGGTATATTGATAGCGGGTGTTCAAGACACATGACAGGTGACAAAAGCAAACTACATACTTATAATGCTCTAGAGAAGGAAAAGAAAGTTACTTTTGGAAATGATACTCCTGCTGTTATTAAAGGAAAAGGGTCAGTATTTATAAAAGAAAAGGTGAAGGCTAAAGATGTCATGTATGTGGATGGATTAAGGCATAACCTATTGAGTGTTAGTCAAATGTGTGATCAAGGAGCAGAAGTGGTCTTCAGTTCCAAAGAATGTCTGGTTCGTGATCTTGATACAGGTAAAATCATTATAAAAGGAAAAAGAAATCCAAGCAACCTGTATGTACTCAACGGCATAGAACAATGTTACTTAAGCAAATCATCAGAAAATTGGCTATGGCATCGAAGACTGGGACATCTGAGTTTCTCTCAAATCAACAAAGCAAGCAAACTTCAAGCTTTTCGTGATCTTCCCAAGATCAATCTTCCAGAAAGTACCATATGCAAATCATGTCAATTTGGTAAGCAGACCAGAGTCCGATTTAAAGCCAAAGAAGGTTCATCAAGTAAGCCTCTTGAACTCATTCATACTGACATCTGTGGACCTATGAGGAAAAATTCATTACGTGGGGAAGAATACTATATCCTATTTATTGATGATTACTCCAGAATGTGTCAGATCGGGTTTATTAAACACAAAGATGAAGCTTTTGAAAATTTTCAGAATTTCAAAGCACTGGTAGAAAATGAATTGGATTTAAAAATCAAGTGTCTTAGATCTGATCGAGGAGGAGAATATTCATCAAATGAATTCTTTGAATTTTGTGAACAACATGGCATTAAAAGACAGTTCTCTGTAGCAGGCACTCCACAAGAAAATGGTGTAGCAGAAAGAATGAATAGAACAATTGTTCAAATGGCCAGAGCTATGCTTGCTGACTCTAATGTTCCTAACATGTTCTGGAGTGAAGCAGCACGTGCAGCAGTTAACATTCTCAACAAGGCTCATGTCCGGGTAAATAGTGATAAAACTCCATATGAACTCTGGTATGGCAAATCTCCCACTGTAAAGCATTTTAAAGTTTTTGGAAGTAGATGCTTTATAAAAAATAATGATGAAAAACTTGGCAAGTTTGACCCTAGATCAGATGAAGGGATACTTCTTGGCTACACATCTTCAAGCAAAGCATTCACATGTTACAATAAGAGGCTTCAAAATGTTGTTGAATGTATTGATGTTGTTATTGACGAGTCTCCTGCAGCTCCTAAAGAAGAAAAACAAACAACAGAAGAAGATGATGATGACATATGGCCTTCTACATCAGATGGAAATGATATAGACAGTGAATCAAATGAAGAAAATGATTTATCTGAAAAAGCTCCATCCAGATATGTTCAAAAGAATCATCCTGAATCTCAAATTTTGGGAGACAAGGAATCAGGTGTACGAACAAGGAGAACTCTTGCGGGATCTTCTAGTAATTTGGCACTTCTATCCACAATTGAACCGCACAATGTCAATGAAGCTAGCAAATATGAATGTTGGAATAATGCCATGGATGAAGAAATTGAGCAAATTGAAAAGAATGACACTTGGGATTTGGTACCAAGACCTCATGATAAAAATGTCATTGGAACTAAATGGATCTTCAAGAACAAGTTAAATGAGAATGGGGATGTTGTAAGAAACAAAGCTAGACCGGTTTGCAAAGGGTATACTCAACAAGAAGGTATAGACTTTGAAGAAACTTTTGCTCCTGTAGCTAGACTTGAAGCCATAAGAATGTTTCTTGCTTTCTCAAGCTATCAACGAATCAAAGTTTATCAAATGGATGTTAAGTCTGCTTTTCTTAATGGTGATCTAGAAGAAGAAGTTTATATAGAGCAACCGGAAGGATACATTTTGGGAAATGATGCAAATCTTGTTTGTAGACTTAAAAAGGCTCTGTATGGACTCAAACAAGCTCCAAGGGCTTGGTATTATCGTCTTGACAAATATCCTCATCAACAAGGATTTTCAAAGGGGTCTGCTGATAGCAACTTATACACAAAAGTTGAAAATGATAAACTATTGATTGTAGTTGTATATGTTGATGATATCATTTTTGGGAGTAACGAAGAATCTATGAGTCAAAAATTTGCTTCTGTCATGCAACAAGAATTTGAAATGTCTTTACTTGGGGAACTAACATTTTTTCTTGGCTTGCAAGTGCATCAATCTACAGATGGTATATTTCTATCACAAGAAAAATATCTTAAGCAAATTCTGAAGAAGTATGGCATGGAAGAATGCAAACCTGTAAGTACACCAATGATAACCGGATGCAGTCTCAGTTCTAATGATGATTCTCCCACTATGAATCAACCAGAATACAGATCGATGATTGGAAGTCTACTTTATCTCACTGGGACCAGACCAGACATTATGCATGCTGTTGGGATTGTTGGACGATTCCAAGCTAATCCAAAAGAGTCTCACCTTCAGTCTGTCAAAAGGATATTCAAATATCTACAAGGAACTCAAGACTTTGGTCTATGGTATCCAAAGGATGCTGATCTTACTCTTCATGCTTACACTGATGCAGATTGGGCTGGAAGTGTTGATGATCGAAAAAGCACTAGTGGTGGTGCATTTTACATGGGGCCTCGGTTAGTATCTTGGTTCAGCAAGAAGCAAAATTCTATTGCCTTATCAACAGCTGAAGCAGAGTATGTAGCTGCCGCATCTTGTTGCACTCAACTCCTATGGATGATGCAAACCTTGCAAGATTTTCAATTCAAATGTGCAACTCCTATCTCCATTATGTGTGATAATACAAGTGCCATCAGTATCTCAAAGAATCCTGTTATGCATTCGAAAACCAAGCACATTCCCATCAAATATCATTTCCTACGTGAACAAGTGCTTGAGCAAAAAGTGAGGTTGGAGTATGTTACCTCCAAAGAACAAGCTGCTGATATCTTTACCAAACCTCTGCCCAGGGAAGCGTTCGAGTATCTAAGACAGAAGCTGGGAGTGTTCTCTGCCAGTCAAAAGAAAAAATCTGCATAAATTTTAGAAGATGGCTTGGGATACGCGGGTTTCCTGAAACACAGTCGCGTATGTACGCGAGTTCCTGCACATAAAACCGCGTATGGTTGGTTGCTGACAATTTTTGGTTGAGCTCTCTTCAGCACAGCTGCAGTGTTGTTTGGTATCTCTGATACTGTTTGGTATCTCTGGTGGTGTTCCAGTTCTCATAATTCTGTTTCTAATGTTTTGATGAAGATGCCTTGATGATTTGTCGGTGGAAGTTTTCAGGATGCACAAACTAAGGGGGAGCCTTAGTCATTTGGAAAGATTGCTTGGTTGCACAGATTCAGGGGGAGCATTAGCGTTGCTGAGTATAATGCTTTGTTGGCATTATGATGGTTCTGAAATATGTTCTCTTTCTTGAGGATTTTCTAGGTGTTGGTCTTAAATGGTCATACTTGTATTTTGATGAAAAGGTCTTGTTGAGACCCATGATGTAAAATTGTAATATTCAGTCATGTAAGGACTTGTCAAATTTGTAAACCCACTTGGATGGGTAGCTGAGTCAAATTTTGTAAACCCACTTGGTTGGGTAGCTGAGTTGAAATGTGTAAACCCACTTGGTTGGGTACTTGAGTCTCATATGTAAATCCACTTGGTTGGATATTTGATGTAAGTATGAGTCTTTGTTGATAGGAAGTTCATAGAGTCATGTACTTTATTGAAAAATATGTCTGAAGATTCAACATGAACTCAGGGGGAGCTGGCCATCACACATATCAGATCTGCAGAATGTTTCTTCCACATGAGGAGAAAAGGGGGAGAGTATTGGTTTTTGATCCGCCCTTTGCCCTTGATGTCAAAGGGGGAGAGTGACATGGTGTTTGAATGAAGAGAAGATAATGATGTCAAATTTTTGGGAGAGTGACATTTTTGGGAGAGTGACATGGTATCTATCTGCTATGGTAACCAAACACCATCGTGGTTGCCATCAAGTCCAAAGGGGGAGATTGTTGGAAATATGATGCAGGATGTTGTCCTTGATGGCAACCCACTGAATGAAGATGAAGACATGTGACTGTTGACATGTGTTGTCCTTGATGGCAATCCACCTGATGAAGTTATGCTTGACTTGATGGACTTGGCAAATGATGTAAATCTGATGTGATATGTTGTTGAGTGTTGTCCTTGAAAGGCAACCCACTTGATGAAGTTGTGCTTAAGAGAATGTGTTCCTGATGAAGAAAATATGATGTTTCTACAGTGTGTACAGAAGGCTATGAAGAAAGGATTTCAGAATGTACTCAAAGTATGATGAAAAAGAGTATGTCTCTTGGTATACGCGGATTGGCCTTGGGGAAGTCGCGTATGCACGCGGAAAAGAACGTGCCAAGTCGCGTATGGGCTAAAGCGCTCAAAAAGTGCAAAACCAAGGGTAACCACCATGGTATTGACCCATTGTATTGGGTAATGATCTGCCTAATTGACCCCATCCAGGTAGTTTTGGGCTCGTGGTATTGTTTTGGCCCATGGTATTGAAAAAGGGGCTCATGGTATTGAAAAAGGATAAACCTATATAAGGAGAAGAAATTCATTGTGCAAAACGGGTGTGTGGGTGAAAGATGTCTGAGCTTGAATGAATACTTCTCTCTGAAGTATATCTGAATGGAAAGGGTTACACTTGAATGATAAATCTGAATGTATGAAGCACCAATGATGAAGAAGGGGATCTAGATCTGAATTTCTCTTGTATTTGCTAGATCTGATTATGGAAGGCTTAGATCTGTGATGAGGTGAGCATCTAGGCGAACATCTGTCTGAAGCAAAAGGGTAGATCTGAACTGAATATCTGATCTGATGAAGTATGTTGCTCTGTAATAATTGAAGATCTATACGCTACTTCACCGCGGAGGAAGCGCGTATATACGCGGCTTCAGCGAAGAGAAAGCGCGTATGTGCAATAAAATATACACTGAGGTATACGCTGGTTTGTGTGGACGAAAGCGCGTATATACGCGACATCAGTGAAGTAAAAACGCGTATGCAAACTAGGGTTTGCTGAAGCAAGGGGTATGAAATATCTGATCTGTTCTGCTGTGTTTCTGCTATCTGATCTGTGTTGATAAGTATCTGTTGGTGATGTATGTTTGTACTTAAAAGTATGGAAAGGGTCCAGTCTGAAAATATGATGAAATGTGGCCTGCAAGTGTTGTTCTATTGAAGTTGTTGGATCCAGTGTGAAAATTGATGAAACGTGGTCCAAGGTGGTGTTGAAGGTTGTAGCCTTCAGTCAGGGGGTTGTAGCTCCCTTCCAGGGGTTGTAGCTCCCTTCCAGGTGAGGCTGGTAAACGACATCAGGGGGTCGTAGCTCCCTTCCAGGAGAGGCTGGTAAACGAGTCAGGGGGTTGGAGCTCCCTTCCAGGAGAGGTTGGTAAACGAGCGCAGGTGGGTGCCTGCGTGCTGGTCAAGTCTGCGCCAGCACATATGTTGTAAGATGTTTTCTCTATAATAAAATATTGAAGGCTGAGCAACTGCAGCGGTGGTTTTCTCCCGACTTGGGTTCCCACCTAAAAATCCTGGTGTTCATGTGTGATGCTTTGTGTGATGGTTTATTCTGTTCTTACTGCACATGTTTACTGTTTATAGAACATCTAATGAATGAATGATGAAATGATATAAGTGAAGAACTAATGGCATAATTAGATCTCTGTGTATACGAGAGTTTTATGAAGGATATCCGCGTGTATACGCTACTTGGCTTCAGCAAAGTAGCGTATGGGTTTTAAGGAATGAAAAAGTAAAAAGTTTTGAATATGCAGTAAATACTGATTCACCCCCCCCTCTCAGTATTTTTCCCAACACAAATCTCAAGTGCCATAACAAATTTTCATCTTTTGCTTCTCTTTGGAATGTCACTTGTGTCACTGCTGCAATGGCATCTCCTTTCTTCAAATCTACTCTCATCTTGAGAGGGAACATTTTGTTCCTTGTCATCTTCAATTGTGCAATGCATTGCTTGCTTGGTGGTTTATCCATGATGGTGCATACATCATCTTCAAAGAAAAAATTGTAGCCTTTCTGAATGAGTTGTCCAATGCTCAAAAGGCTACACTTCATACCAGGCACATAATAAACATCTGATATGGTTTTTCTTTCTCCCTTCTTTGTCAAAACACTCTGCCTTTTCCCATGACAGAGACGTTACTGTCTGTCCCCAATGTTACTTGAGACTTTACATTTTCATCAATAATGGAAAGCATAGAAATGTTTCTATTCATATGGTTGCTACATCCTAAATCTAGAAACTGTATATCTTCATTCTTTTCTTCAGCCATATTACATGCTAATTTTTTTTTTTCTTGACTGATATTTTCTTTTGTAAAATTAGCACTGGGTCTATTACCCATGTCACTCTATATCTTCCTAAATTCATTGGCATAATGGGCATACTTCTTACAGTAATGACATTGGACTTGGGATTTATCATACCTTTGTTCATGTGCTTGATTTTGTCCACCTTGCTGGCTGTTGCCTTGGCCTTGGTTCTGATTTTGGTTGCTGCCCCTTCCATTAGTATTTGCAAGGTTGTTTCTTCCTCCTATGTTTTGGCTTCTTCCTCTTCCTTTTCCTCTGTAGTTTCCTCTGTCTTGATCTCTTCCTATTCCAAAGGACATTTGAGTCTTGAAGGCATGTTCCAAAGATGAGTTTGTTGTTCTACCCAATATTTTTTCATGTGTCATCAATGATGCAAGAAGCTCATCAACAGTAAAATTTGAGAGATCCTTTGTCTCTTCAACGGTTGTGACTATCACATCAAATCTTAAGGGTAAGCTCCTCAACACTTTCTCCTCTATTCGTCTTTCTTCTACTGTCTCTCCATGACATCTCATTTGGGTAACCAAATAAATCAACAAAGTGAAGAATGAGTCTATTTTATCAGACTCTTCCAAGCAAATGACTTCAAAATCCCTTCTTATTAATTGAAGCTTTGCTATTTTTACCTTCTCCATACCTTGGTAGGCTGTCTGGAGAGTATCCCATGCATCCTTGGACCTCTTTGCTACTGCAATCCTTGGAAATACACTTTCATGCATTGCCTGATAGAGATAGAAGAGGGATTTTGAGTCCTTCTTCCTATTACTCTTCAACAAATCCTTCTCTGCCTGTGTTAAGGCATTAAAATCTAGTTCATCTGCTGGTTCTTCAAAACCATCTTCAACTAGCTCCCATAAATCTTGAGACGCAAACAGGGCTCTCATTGTGATTTCCAAATAGTCATAGTTCTTCCCATTGAACTGTGGGAGTTGAGTATTCCCTATACTCGTACTTGTGTTGGCTCCTACCATTGTTAGCTTACTGAACTATGCCAAAAAAAACTTGATTTTGTTTCAAACAAACTGTCTCACTGCTGAAGAGACTAACTCTGTCTTTTAAAATACTTCTCTGGACTGCACCTTTTAAACACAAAAAAAAAAGCTTTGTTTTGATGAATACCTTAATTTTCTGAGCCTTCACACTGTTGGTCAAAAGCTTCAACAACTCCTTCTTCCTTCAGCTTCTTTGGCAGATTTCAAAGAGCCTGGACTAGGTCCGATACCACGTTTGAATTTCTGAGTATTCCAAAACACACAAAGGAATAAAAACAATTCCTCCTCTCAACATAGAGATTTAATGTAAAAATGTTGGACAAAGATGGCACAAAAAAAACTATTTGATTAAACTTAAAAATGCTATTATAAAGTGGCTCAGAACTTTTGTTCTAGCTTTCAAAAAAAATACAAACTGTTGCACACATAGTGTTGAAATTCGCTCTTTGTCTTCTTCCTTCAGCCTTCTGGCTTTTACTTCACCATACAAAGTCTATGCAAAAACTATGTTTTTAACACTCTTATATCTAACTCTGTCTTTAATTTATATATATTATAACCAAAGTATTTTTTTTTTTTAAATAAGACTGCCGTAAACATTTTAAATACAAAACATAAAATATTAAAAAAATAAAGTCTTAAAGCTTTAATTAAAACTCCAACATGGATTTCAAAATCTCAAACAAAATTCTGTTGAATAAAATCATCGCATCCAAATTTTCCATGGCTGACTGGACTCCAAAGCTATGCGATAGATTTCCTATTGGTTGTTGGTGGACCTCATGGCATATTTCAAAAAAAAATCTCCAAGCATATTTGACAAAGCCTTATCGCGTCGCAATCCATATGACTTGGTTTCTGGGTGGTCCGGGTGATAAACTTAATATTTTGCGCATGCGATATGAAATATGCGATAGCAGCAATATCACATCGCAAATGAAACAACACAACTTGTGATGACGCAGAAAGGTAAGTGATGAAAGTTGCAAAATGTGTTCTGCATTCTGTGGTTGGTGTGGTGTTAATGCAGGTTGATGTTGCGATTTAAATAGAGGGATGGCACCATGGTTCTTACTACAGAAATAGTCCTATGGCTTTGAACAAAACTTTGGACTTGCAGGTTCTCTCAACCCAGAAATTAATTTCAAGGCTGTGTTCAAGTCAAACCAAAAATTAAATTGTTGTTGTTGTGTCCTTCTGTCCTTCCTCTGCGCTGTTGGATTTAATATTTCAACAATTAATTGATTTAGTTTTTAATTCGTTGGTATAATGTTATGGTGGAGAGGTTTTTATATATATTTTTTAATGCATTTAGATAATTTTAATATTATATTGAGATATTTATTTTTATAATTAGAATGATATGATTGATAATATTTATAACTTTTTAATTATTATATTATATATATGTGTGTGATGATGATGTTGTTGGTTAATGTTTACTGAGATCAAAATTTGGTCGATTGGACTTAAAGAAACAAAATATTTAGTGTGTTTTAAAATTGTATTTCTATGCTTAAAGAGCTTGGAGAGAAGCTTCCAGAACTCACTATAATTTTGACATGTTAAAAGGTTAGGAAGGTCGGTAATGCAACAAAGATTATGAAACTGAGATTTAATGTGAGTGTACCTAGAGCACTTTAAGAGAAAGTGATTTTCATCCTCAATGATCATATTCTCACAGAAATATATATTTTAATATATATATATATATATATTATTAAATAGCTTATTTATATTATAATTTATTTTATCATAATATTTAAAAAATTGAGATTATCTTAATTTTTGTCAAAAATTCTTTTTTTTTCCTCGAGAAAAAAGCGTAATTTTATTTCTGCAGGTGAGAACAAAATTACAATGAAAAAACACATAGTTATGTGTTCAAAAGGGACAAACCCCGAAGAATGTTTACAATAAACAGTGCCAAAGTGACACCAAGACAATGCAGACCTAGAAAAATGAATTCTTACAGTCCCATTGTGGACCAAAAACTGTTCAAAGACCTAAAAAATAGCTCTGTCCACCTTCAGTTTGACATAGCTCTGTCCACCTTCGGTTTTACATAGCTCTGTCCACCCAAAAGCCTGTTGTAGGTACCCAACTGTAATGCAAACTCCAGTCTTCACTGAAAGTCGAGATTTTTGACAGCCCTCAGAATTATATGAATGCCGAGAAATTATAAACAGCATCCCAAGTGTATGCGCTCCCCAAAAATAAGTAGCAAGACATCTGTCCATTTTCTCTTGATCAAAACTATTATAAACAGTACGCCCTGTAGCTGTCAATAAACGCAAGGAGCTCAGAAACAATCTGTCCACCGCGAAGGAAATCAGCTTAAAAGATTGAGGAAAGAGATGCAGCCCCTGTATGTGATCCAGGAGGCAAGAAACGCAGCACCTGTAGAAAGCTCTGTCCACCAAAAGGCCAGCTGTATACCCAGCTAATGTGGCACAAAAACTGTAAAGCAAAACTCCAATCTTCACTGAAATTATATGAAGGCCGTGGAATATAGCAGCTCCCCAAGTGAATGCGCTCCCCAAAACTAAATAGCAAGACATTCTGTCCTTATTCTCATGATCATAACAATTATAAACTATACGACCTGTATGTGATCCAGGAGGGACCTGTGTATGAGACTCTGTGGCCAAACCAACAGAAAAATAAGGTTATAAAGAACAGTGATATAGCCTCCAGAAGCAAACTGATCCTCCAGAAGCCAACATCGACCTGCTGTAGATCAAGTGGCAGAAAGTAGTCTGATCACAAGTAATAGATCCCTCCACCCTCACCCAGCTTTTGACACAGCTCATAAGGTGTAATGACAGTTGCAAAGTAGACTGACACAACAACCAGTAGCCAGTTAATCAAATAAGGAAGGGAGGAAGTATTCTGAGACTTCACCATCCAGATGTTCCCTAATCCTCCATAGACCTTCATCCAGCAAAATCCCCCTCTTAGAAGCACAGTCAGCCTTTTCATTATTTTCTCGATAGATATGCTGGCATGAGAAGGATATAAAAGATTGGAGAATCTCCCCAACAGAGCGGAATAGATTTTGAAGATGATGAACTCTGCAATTTTGGATACCTTTAACCCAGTTGATCACATTCAAGGAGTCCCCAAAAACTTTTAGATGTCGGCATCCTTTCTCCACAGCAAACAAAAGAAGAAGCTTGAGGCTCAGCAATTCGGCAAAATTATTTGTCCCTTCCCCAAGCCCAACAGAGATCTCATACCAGTGGGAATCCGAGAGAAACAGCGGAGCTCCACCACCACAAACATTTTGCTGCATCGCTCCATCAAAAAAACCCCAAGGGATCCTCCTATCAATATCCAACAGGAGAACCTCCCTCTGATTGGCAGCATGGATATGAATAGGAAAAGCAGAGTGTAAACCAACAGACATGGCACCAACGATCTCCGGAGTACTGACAGAACCATCAAAAAGTAGATGGTTACGAGCCAACCAACAACCCCAAATAACGAGGAGCGGCAGAGCTTTTAGATTCTGCTCAGCAATAGACACCCACCACGAATCCCAAGCATGAGATACAGAAATGCCCTCCCATCTACACTGGATACCCAATAACCTGGAACACTCCAGCCAAATACCTTTAATGAAAGGACAGCTGAGGAAAAGATGGTTAACTGATTCAACATTAGATTTGCACAAACAACACCAACCAGGGCCCTGAAAACATCTGTTTTGTAGCACATCCCAGGTAGGGACTTTATTTTCAAGAACACACCACATAAAAAGGTGAGTCTTAGGAGGAAAATTTAGTTTCTAGAGTTTCCTCCACCACCACCGCTCCTCACCCAAGACAACCCCAGCACTAAGTTTTGTGAAGCCAACCCTGGGAGAATAGATCCCCGAAGGATCAAAATCCCAAGCAATCTTATCATCCCTATCCAAGAGCACAAGGTGAGCCTGTTTTAAAGCACAAATATAACCAGCCAATGCCCTCTCATCATGTTCATCAAGCCCCAAAGAAGAGGCCAGTAACCAAGACTGAATCCCAACTTTCTCCGAACCGGATCCGCAAGTTGGGAGAGAAAAGTAATCCCCTGCTGCCTTAAGGCCTCAACCGTATGCCTGGGAAGGAGGTGTTGAAGAACACTTCCCATCCAAGGATCCTCACCAACCCGAAGCTTCCTGCCATTACCCGCATCCCAAGCCAAACTTGTTTCCAGAATGTGAAAAGATTTAACAAGAGACTTCCAGATCACCGATCCCCCTGCAAAGGATTTTCTTGGAGTCCTTATCCATTCAACAATAGAAAAAGGAGCAATGTATTTCTGAGAGATCACTTGATTCCAAAGGCTATCAACATTGATGAGCCTCCACCCACCCTTAGCAGCAAGAGCCTGAGCAAATAGAAAGATATTTTTTAGACCCCAACCTCCCAACCCTTTTGGGACAACAATTTTCTCCCACCGAACCCAAGGGGTCACCAAAGAATCCTGTTTCCCACTCCACAGGAATCTAAAACAGATCCTCCTGGCAGCCTCCAAAATACCCTTTGGAATCCAAGATAGGGACAACCAATCAACCGGGACAGCCTCCAAAACAGACTTAACTAAAGTCAACCGACCAGCTCTAGACAACCATTTATGAGACCAAACTTTTAAACGTTTTTCCAGCTTTTCCAACAACCAGTTCCAGTCATTTTTCCTATAATCATTAGGTTTTAAATGGAACCCCAAGTAATTCAGACCAGCGTCCAAACCAACAGAATTATAGGGAAATATCCTCACGAACTCACGCCTCTCCTCATCCCTCAAAAGATGTGTAGTAATGGAAGACTTCCCAACATTCACTTCCATTCCCGTTGCTTTTCCAAACAAATCCAGAATCTCACCAATAGAGTTAGCATCATGCACCGACCCAGAACAGAATATTAAAACATCGTCAACAAAAAGTAGATGAGTGATGAAAATTTTTGGAGCAACCTGAATGCCCTTCAAGGAACCCTGTCTCTTAACCTCATGAAGAGCTCTACTCAAACCCTCAGCAATCAGTAAAAAAGAAGGGGAGAAAGGGGGCAACCCTGGCGCAGCCCCCTTTCAGCATGAAAAAAAGGAGATGCAACCCCATTAAGTAGAACAGAAAAGGAGACAGTTGTAATACAACTCATAATCCATCTAATGAAACCGATGCCAAAACCAAGGTGAGTCAGGAGCATACGAATATATAACCAGCTTACCCGATCATATGCTTTGGAGATATCTATTTTCAGCACTATCCCTTTGAGGTTCTTGGTCGTCATGCTGTGGAGAGCCTCTTATGCAGTTCCGATTGCTTCATGAATTTGACGACCGTCCAGGAAGCCAAATTGTTCACCAGAAATATGAGAAGACAGAATGCCTTTAAGTCTTCTCGCAACCACCTTAGCAATCACTTTATAGATACAGTTGCACAACGAGATAGGACATAAATTAGCCAGAGAAAGAGGGTTATCCACCTTCGGAATAAATGCTATGAAAGTGGAATTGAAGCAAGCAGGAATCTGCCCAGAAATCCTGGTATCCTCCACCACTTTCAACAGATTTGTCCCTAGAACGTCATAAAGAGCCAAGAAAAACTCGATCGACCACCCATCAGGCCCAGGACTTTTGTCTTTTTGGAAGCTATGAAGAACCTCCTTTAATTCCTTCTCAGAGACCTTAGCCATCAAAGATATGTTATCAGCCTCCTCAACAAACCTCGGAAAATATTGAGCTACTCTTATCACTTCCACAAGTGATGCTTGAGCTGGGGCCTTAAATAGATCCTTGAAATGATCAACCCCCAACTTAGCTTTAGCCTCAAAAGAAGAATGCTCAATGCCCTAACCATCTCTTAAGCTCCATATAGTATTAGCCACCTTCCGACCGCGAGCATATGCATGAAAATTTTTTGTATTCTCATCCCCACTAGCCAACCATGTGGCCCTACTCTTCAGCCTCCAAGATTCCTCCTTATCCATAAGAAGGGAGTTCCTTCTTTTTTCAAGTAAGACAAGAGTGTCTTTATCAACTTGGGATTGATAGCCTCCACCAATCCCCTCGTAAATCAAGCGAAGATCCTCTTCCACCTGTTTCAACTCCACATCCTCCCTTTATCTTTTAGAAGCCGACCAAAACTTCACATCATCCTTGATGCGTTTTAAATTTTCAGCAAATTGAAAGGCAGCAGAAAGAGGACTATCCACCCTAAAAAGAATCCATCTATCAAGAACCAGAGCTTTGAAAGAATCATCCCTGAGCCATATTTTGTTGAACTTTAAAGGGCTAGGAGGCTGCCTAGGCCCAATCTTGAACTCAAGAAAGATGGGGAAATGATCAGATGCACCCCCACTGCCTATCCACTGCCTAATTTAAAAAGGCATGTCCACAATCTGCTCAGCCACCAGGAAACGATCAAGTCTCTTCGCTATCCTGCCTTCAGCACATCTATTGTTCCTCCAAGAGGGTTTCATCTTAATGGGTTCAATGTCGAGCAGGTGGCTCTCCTCTAATTTTTGAGTGAAGTATCCAGTCAATGTGTCAATTTGAGCATGGGGCCCCCAAACCTCAGACTGGCCCAAAGTAAAATTCATATCCCCTCCCAAAATCAGCGAGTCACTCTTGAGTAAAGAATTACCCAGAAGGGAATCCCAGAATGGGATCCGGTCCTGATATGGGCCATAGATATTAAAAATGTTAAATGTTTCACCAAGCTCCAATGACAAAAAATTTAATCCCAGGACTGAGTCCATGCCCCAGAGATTCTGTGATTTGATTGTTCTATCTTTCCAACCTACAGCCAGCCCACCTGACCTTCCTCTAGCATCCAATGATTCAAAAGACCAGCCTGGCAACCATCCTTCCAATCTGGCTTTTACCACTGACCCTACCCCTAAGGTCTCTTGCAGCAGAATAATATCAGGACCATCCACTGAAATAATTCTCAGGAGAGCAGCTTTCTTTTGGGGCCCTGCCAAGCCCCTGCAATTAAATGACATTATCTTCATAACACACCAGACTTCAGGGAATGGCATGCTCTAAGCGCCCTGTCAATCGAAATCTGCCTCCCATCATGAACATCCAACATTGCTCGATCCTGTGCTTTTGCTAAGAAAGAAATCCTGCCCCTGCCCCGAGCAGATGGGGTTTTACTCCTCCCAAACCCACCTGCACTTTTTTTTGCACTGGATCTCAGATTATATCCAATGACCCGGGGGGGTGTTGTTTCCACAAGGGCCAGCAGCTCTTCACCTTGATCATAAAAAGTTGCAGAGGCCTTCTCATGGAGAGCAGGCTTAGATATAGCAGGCTGAGAAAAAGAAAGAGGATCAGCAATAGTAAGCTGACCACTGGCAGCCTTCCTATCCAAAACATTAGAGGACAGCAAGGTTAAAGAGGTGTTGTAGATAGGAGAGAAGGGGAATGAGCCCATGAGTGAAGATTTCAACAATGAAAACATATATTTCGACAAAAACTCATCCTGCAAATCTGCTCTGTAAAGGCGACTGTGAACCTTCACAATGATTAAAGCTCCACCCCCAACATTCTGCGAGAGTGAATCCTGCCCATAGGGAGGACCATAAACCTCACTAACCATCCGGAGATCAGCATCAGGCTGCAATCGAGTAGCACAAGCATCAGAATGTGATGCACAAGAGGGAGATGTAATAGGCTGTGACTGCAAAATGTAAGGACCAGGATCAGCCCTCTTCAAAAAATGATCCTCTACATTCGGACTAGACCCCTGGCTTTTTGCTTTGCGTGAGGGAGAACCACAATCATATGCAGGATGTCCATAAACATGGCACCTACGACAGCGAAAAGGAACCTTCTCATAGTCCAGGATCTGTTTAATAACAAACTGCCCCCACCGGAGATTCAGAGATTCTGCAAGGCCTTCTCTGATGTTAATCATCACAAGGATTCTAGCAACCCGCCGGAGATTTGTCTTAAGGAAGGATAAATCAGCCTCTAAGAAGACCCCAATCGTATTGCCTATACCACAGAGATGATCCTCAGTCCAATAATGTAGAGGCAGACCCGGTAACCGAACCCACAAAGGGGTCGAATCCACCCTTTCCCTACTAGCATCGAAGAGGGGGTGCCAAGGTTTTAAGAGCATGGGAGAATGATCGACAGTCCAACTCCGATGCATCACCCACTGAATGTGATCAGAATGCAAGAAGTTGAAAGCAAACCATCCCTTTGATAGGGACACCACTTCTGGGACATAACCTAGAACAGTTTTCCAATGAGCTCCAGCCCAAGAAACCACAGTTTTCAGGGCAAAAAGCCTCCCCACAACCCTGCCAACCAGAGTTCTGCTAGCCAAAGTTGTAACCTGCTCCCATCTGATGTCTTCACCCAAGACATAATTATATTCCTCTTTTTTAACCTTGATCCAATTCTTTTTTCGGCTCCCCTTCTTCGTCACTCCAGCCTCCTTTACAGACTTTAGGCCTGTTTGTTTTGAGTCAACAGAAACACTAAACCCACTCTGCTCTTCCCAGCAAGTCTGTCTAGAAAAGGCATGCAATCGCTCCTGTTCACTGTAACTCTCCACCCTTCTGTATGTGAGCCCAGAAGGGTCCAGCTCTATATTACAGTCAGTAGAAGAGTCTTTGTAAAGACCGCCTTTTTCCAAGACCTTCCCTTCACACGTCAAGCTCTGAGAGCGACCTTGCCCCTGCAGAGACTGGCCCTTTAGCAGATCCGTGCCTCTAACAGCAGACAGTCCATCTACCGCCCGCCCAAGAAAGCTGTCGTTGAATACCAAAGGCGACAGCCTACCATCCAAAAGGATCGGGGGCTCCACCGCACCTTGAGGGCAAAAAAACTTCTGCACGCCAGACAACGAATCTGTGGATCCCTGCAACAATAACGGAACTGTGGATCCCTGCAACCTCAGCGTCTGTTCACTGGCCTGTGCATCGATCACCTCATCGCGTCCCACGCCATTCAAGACCGAAAATAACCTGGCCTGACCATCGATGAACGCAGCGCCTCCTTCGCCATTCAAAAAAGACCTTCTCCCGCCCAGCTCCATTCGACCTATCAATGTTTGTCAAAAATTCTATTGACTTTTATGTTGAAATAAATTTTGGTTGACAAAAAAAAATAGGTGGATGCTGGCCACAAATTATGACATGCACTTTCAGCAGTGAGAGATGCTGGGTAAACCCCCCAATTATGACGTGCTCTTTCCTCAATGGGAGATGCTAGGTAGACCCACCTCCCAAGGGCAATGGAGGTGGCCTTCCTACTCCATCGACCTTCCTATCATTGATTGAAACATTGACACAACCTAGTGAAGTATTGATCATTGATTGAATTTTCCATTGACTTATATTCACATAAAAATGAGAAAAAAATAAAAACGAAGACCAGAATTAAGTCTAGGACATTGAAACCCTCAATTCTTAGTGCGCACAGTAAGCCAAGAAAGATTAAATAATATATTTTTTCCACCATTGACTGAACTTAGCCTATCGAAGACCGTCGAATTTTATAGTCCTTCCACCGACAATGAAGACCGTCGAATTTTCTCTGGTTGTTAGTGATTTTTAGAAGTCATCGGCTGAGTGGAGCCACATGAATAGATTAGTGATAACACACATTCCACGTATGCAAGAGATAAAGATTAGTGAAGGAGCTTGGAATGTTCAATCATTGCGTTAAACAATATTTTTGTTTCCTCGATAACACGGAACCAAGGGCACCAGAGTTTGACCAGCGGCACTAAAAAAGAGTGTAATATTCCTTTTTCAGGACAGCTCATGAATCATGAATGAAAAACACATTTCCAGTAACAAATGCAGTAAAATATTAAAATGGACTCTTGGATCCCATATATTAGTCAACATACATTATAAATCAAATATTAGAGCTGAAACAAAGAAAACTAGGTGGGTTAAACAGATCTCCCAAACCTAGGATTGCCAAAAAGTGCCAAAACCCCAAGACTGCAAAATGTCGGAGCAAATGCTCAAGGGATTGCGTAGTCTAAGAGAGGGTTTACATATAAAATCATAGGAGAACAATAAATCTACTCATGTATTGATAAATAATGCTGAAGAACAGAGATCTAAGCTCCTTGTTTGGTTCCAATTGATGATGTCAATCAGAGTTCAATTTAATTGTCAACCTGGGAAGGTAAACTTAGAAGTGCTTATCTAAAATATATAGATCTAGAAAGATTCCTAATTTTTCCAAGATCTTAAAGTTCCCTTACAAAACATATTCGTCAAGATCTCTTTCAACAACTAATCAAACCTAGATCTAACAATTGTCAAGATCCTAAGGTTCTCTTACAAGAACAACTGAATTTTAGGATCTCCTCCAATATTAGAACATTTAACAAAAACTTAAAAGATGAAATGAAACAAACCTAAATCTAATAATTGTATGAGATCTTATGGTTCTCTTACAAAAACAATTTCAAATAAGATCCTTCCAATATTAGAACATCTAAAAAAACTTAAAAGCTGAAAATGAAATAAAAACATAAATTAAATTATACCTAAAGTAAGCAAATAAGCATGCAAGTGAGGCCATGGGGGCCCTCCATAACTCCACAGGCACACCACTTCAAAGGAGACTCAGATGTAGAATAAAAATCAAGGTATGATTCTTTATTTCAAAATCTCCATTACAAACCAACTCTAAGATTACAACTCTAAGCTTCTAAGATTACATACTCCAAAATTCTAAGATTACAAAACTTCAAGATTACAAATGGAGGAGATTGTACTCCTATTTATACAATGGGATGAGTAACAAACTTATAATGATCATCCACTAATCTCTCTTTAGTTCCATACATCTCTCAACCATCTAGACACATAAACCCCTTTTGTCCTTGATCTTCTCCATGACCTCATGATCTTCTCCATGAGGTTTATCTTCTCAAATTCGAATTTGATCATTCAAGGCCACATAAAGGTGTCTTGGAAGCTTCCTTGGCACCTACACATGTCACAAAAACAATCCACTTTCCATATATAAAGTAAAATATATTATTTTCTAATATTTAATCAAGAATTTATCTTAAAAATGCTTAAAAAATAAATAATATTTGGAAAATATAAATGAGACCCATTAATGGTGAACAATAGGGAAAATGAAGTGACATGGTGTTGAATAATGAGTGATATAGTGGAAGCATAGGTGAAAAATGTATGGTAATGAGTGATATTTGTATGACATTTTGAAGCCCAAACATACTCCCCAACTGAAGCTCTTGCATGTCCTCATGCAAGCTAATACAATGACTTATTTGATTTGATTCTTAGATGAACTTCCTTTTTTACAAGATGTTTAGTTCTTGTGTAACAAGCATCTTTCAATCATGGACTTCCTTTTAACTTTGCACATCTTTGGATAACTTTTTATTTTTGCAAAGAATTTGCATCTTTCAATGATTGGTTCTTGTGTTACAATCATTATTTACTTTGTTGAGATCTCTTTTTAATGATTGGTTCTTGTGTTTACAATCATTATTTACTTTTTTGAGATCAATCATTTTAAGAAGTCATTTAATATACTCAGTATTTTGTAGTAGTTTTTATTGTGGGAAGACTATGAGGGTTAAGATGTAATATGAATGAGAGAAAAAATGAAGTGTGAAATTCCCCCTCCCCAACTGATGGTTTGTGGCAATTTTTAATGAGAAAGGGAAGAGTGAAATAGTGGAATATTTTCCAAATATCATCATTTTAGCATCTAAAAAGAATTTCAAGATTAAAGGTTAGAAAACATCATACCTTACTTACCTACAGAAGTGGATGAGTCATGCATGTTCAGCTGCTACAATTCTGATCTGAAGCTTCTTCTGCAAGTTGTGGATGAAGGATGGATCTGTATTGTCATATCTGCTACTGGATCTTCTGCTGGATAATCTGATGAATCTGATGAGTTTGTTGAATATATCTGAAAATGTATGAGGCTTGGAAGGTATACAAAATATAGAAGTTACATTATCCCCCCCAGATTTATTTATTGACTTGTCCTCAAGTCATGACAAACTGAAATAGAATGAAAGGAAATATGCTTCATCTGTTACAAAATATGGGTCTTTAAGTCTTCAATGGTCAGTGGCATAAATCTTACTATGTGATTAAATGTGCTGGTGTCGACCATAGCAAGAAGTTGTTGACTTAGTGGCCATTAATGAATGCCACTAGCCAACACGAGAGCTCCCACCATTGATTCCAATGGGAGTCAAGATGCCTAAGACATCTTTGTAGGTACGAATAAGTTTGTTGTGGTCGAGTCACCTACAAGATCCAACGAACAAGGGATATTAATGTACTCCCATTGTTCATTGGCAAGAGTACTTGCCATTAAGGCATGCAGGCCTCTAGGTGTTTGTACAAAGATAATTAGACTCTAGGACTTTGACTCAATGATATGTAGAAGTAGGGTTTTATTGGTGGAAAATGAAAAATGGAAGGAAAAAGGAAATGAAAATGGAAAATGGCAAGAAGTTTGTAAGTAAACTTCTTGGCTTTTATTGATGGGTTAGGAATAGATGAAAGGAAATGCATGGTGAATGAACAAGAACTCTTGGTGTGAAAAATGGACATGGAAATGGTATGCTTTATGGATTGACAATTGGTGGAATTCAAAATCTTTTGCAAAAAGGGAGGTGCAAGGTAGTGGTTGTGGACATGGATTTTTCTTTAGAATTTTTCATGAATTTAGTGTTTGAAGACCAATTGTGCACACAATGTAATCTCCTTAATGATCACTTGATTATCCTGTAACCTGTAAAAAAAACTTGGCAGAAAGAAAACATAAGTGTGCTCTAGAAGAAATGGCCAGTTCCTTCATGACTCTTACGCAAAAATTTCGTACCAAATAAAACATATTAAGGACAATCAAAGTGTTGAAATTGACTTAATCATGATATTAATATCAATCCATTCTTAAAAATAACCATGAAAAGTAATACTCCTTGTTTGTGTCAGATGAAATATGCTCGGCAAAAAGATTGGCATTAGAAAGATCTGTTGTGTTCTGCATATTAGTATGTCATATAAAAGCATTCAATAGGAATATGCTATGAGTTTAATGCCAACTTTAAGCTATCAAAACAAGATAATCATCATCTATAGAATCCTCCAAATTTTTGATAAATTGATCCTCAAAATTTGTTTCCAAGTGTTCCATTATTTATTTTTAGACTTGCGTGAATTTTGTGGAATTTTTTTAATTGATTTTATTTATTTATTTTAATTTTGCACTTGTACCAACTCTTGCAGTTTCATCCAGTTTCTGTAATTCTCATGATTCTCTCAATTTTCATATCACCAAAGTTTTTTTATGCCAATATCCTTCACATGCCCATATTCACCCTTTAAATCCATCAAAACAACACAATTTTTTTTTTTTTTTTAAATGATAACAAACATAACAATCATTTAAAACAATATATTAATACAATAACATAACAAATATAAGAACAAATAACAATAATTATATACAACAAATTATAAGTTAATAAATAACAAGAAATTATAACTATATTAATTAATGCAATTATAATAACATATTAATATATTGATATAATTAATATAATTAATATATTAATACAATTTTTATAACAAACAGTAATTAATAATTAAATAACATAACTAACAAACATATACAACAAATTATAATTAAAAATATAACAAATTACAGTTATATTAACCTAACAAATATTAAATATATACAACAAATTTAAAAATATAAATAACAACAAAATACAATTATAATAACATATTAATATATTAATACAATTAATATATTAATATATTAATTATAACAACAAACATAAAGAAATTATAACTAAATATATAACGAAATCAAAACAAATTAAAAAAAATAAATACAATATATAAATACAAAACAAAATAAATCTAAAAATACAAAACGCACAATAAAAAGCGGGATTTGGTGGCGCTGGACGAGGTAGAATAGGAACGACCGTGAAGGACCGGCCAGAACTAGGATATCCACAAATGCATTGAAATAAGCACAAAGAAATCTGGCTTCCATCGCTGGAAACTGAACCAAAAGTTGCCGACCATTCAAAACCATATTCTCCTTCACTTTGTTAGGTTGTTACTCTTTGTCAACAGAAAGTGCTGTATAAATCATGGACGCATTCTTCTGAACATATTCCATTTGCAATTCGTAGGTAAAGCTCCAGTCTGTAGAAAAGAGAGATTTCCCTAGTCCGCAGAACATTGAGGCTGCCCCATCTTAGCAAATGAAACGGAAATCAAGCATCCGATTAGTTGCGTCTAGTGCCGAAAGCGGCCAAAGGTTTAACACTCAGCGTTATGCGTTTGCGTTTGTTTTTGTTGACTGTGAGGCGTTGAACAATATTCATCATCGATTTTTGCATATGCATCTATCATTGCTATCGACGACTATTTCGCATCGCTGTTATTACCTTTTAAAAGTTCAATTTTTCTCACATGAAAATCATCCCACATGATCAATGAAACCCTTGGGAGATGTAAAAAAAATTGATGATGAGAGTATAAACCCTAATGTTTGAGATTTTAACATGTGAGCTTATTGATTCTTTCCTCAATTTCATTTGGTTTGTTCCTTGGATGCAATTGGAGTTTATTCGATAATTGAATGAGTTGGTTAATTTTTTATTTATTTATTTATTATTTTTAAACTAAAATCTAAAAAATGAATTTGAATCCTAATTCTAAAAAAAATGGTTCGTTTTTAAAAAGAATTTTTTTCCAATTTTTTTTTAAATAATCATATATATATATATATATATATATTATGTTGTGGGAATTTTTATTTTTTATTTTTTAGTATTTAAAAAAAAAAAACTAAAATTAAAAGAAAAGTAAATTTTATCTAATTTTTTTTAAGATGATTTTTCTCTTATTCACAAAATTCTTTATTGTCATATTGCAGGTTAATTTTCCAGCAAGAGTATTTTTATTTGAAATAAATCAATAGATTTTCTGATCTTCCTGATTGCACGAAGCGCAGGAAGAGAGCATACTAATCTCTTGATTTGTTTTTATTTATGCAGGTTAGCATGGATGGATAATAAACACAATCAAGATCTGCGAAAAACCTTGCATTGTCTATACTCTTTCTGCAATGTCACGGGGGCATTTAGACTCTCAGAAGACAAAGCTGTTGAGATTTTCTGTTTTAAATAAAATAGGCAAAAATCTCAGTAGGTGACAAAAATTAGGAATTTGTTGCTAGATTAACTCCAGTTTGTTGGGAGGGAGTTAATGCATCCTAAATTTGAGTTGAGAGGATTTATGAGGCAGTTAGATTCTCCTTGCTATAAAACAGGTATCCATACGTTTGTTTTAGAGGGTGTGAGAGTTTGTAATCTCCTGTTTGATTAATAAAGAATTGCCTATGCCTATGTTGTGTGGACGTAGCCCAGAATGGTTGGGTGAACCACGTAAAAACACTGTGTCATGTGTATGATTTTATTTGTTGAGTATTTGTTTTGTTAATTGCTGTGCATATGATCTCCAACAAGTGGTATCAGAGCAATGTTGGAGTGCGCTGAATTGCCTGGTGTTGCTGGAGCACTGGTGCGTGGAGGTATTCTGCAGGAGCGTTGTTTTCTGGTGAATCGGTGCGCATAACTATTAGAATGCTGGTGAATGACAACAGACCAGAGAAGCTGCGTGGAGGCGTTGGCAGCGTTGACAGGTTTGAGGAGACGAGGGAGAGGTCGTTTGTGTGCCTGGAGGTGCTGCGCAGAGGCGCACTGCTGTTCAAACCTGCGCGTGGAGATTGCTGTCGTGGAGTTCCAAAGTTTGCAGAATGCCGTGAGTCGATATGCAGTCTTTAACGCCATTTGAACGCCATTTGAAGGTTCATTCAAATCAATTTTCTGAAGTGTGGCTATCGATAGTAGATTGAAAATCATGAATTCAGGTTGTTCTTGAAAGCCACCAGTATCGAAACAAATCAAAGTCAAGCTGTCATTTTTATTACTCATGAACTCAGGTCGTAACTTTCTCGGTATTAATTGCGATGGAAATTTAAATCAAACCTTGCATGAGTTTTTTTTGGGTCTTGCAAGTTATGGAATAAATAGCTTCGCTTAAGTTTTTGATTTAAAAAGTCGATTTTAAAAGGTTTAATAATAAATCGATTTGTATTGTTTTTTAAAATCGATTTTTTTTTAAAATAATCGATTTAAATGGGGTTTATTTAAATTGTAATATACCATTTGCATATGGTATGAAAGCAAGGAACTTTAGAGGAAGGTGAAGGGTAGCATTTGTTTTTAAGGCAAAGGCATTTTTTTTTTTTTTTTTTTTGAAAAAAAAAAAAAACAAACTTCATTGATTTAAAGTTGGTTTTTTGGATATTATTGTGTTTTTTGCAGATACAAGATGGCGAAAACTCAAAATGTCCGGTTTGAAATTGAGAAGTTCAATGGCAAAAACAACTTCGAGATCTGGAAGCTTAAGATGCACGATATGCTGATTCAACAAGGCGTGGCGAAAGCGCTGTTGGGGAGAAGCAAAAGGCCTTCTTCCATGACGGAGGATGAATGGGATGAGTTGGATGACAGAGCTCTGAGCGCAATTCGATTATGTCTGGCAGATGACGTTCTGTTCAACATTGTGTCAGAGAAGACCGCCGCAGGCTTGTGGATCAAGCTTGAAAAGCTCTACATGACGAAATCTTTGACAAATCGGATTCTCCTGAAGCGGCAGCTTTATGGTTTGCGGATGAAGGAAGGTACCTCGATTACTGACCATCTGAATGTTTTCAATACTCTAGTGGTACAATTACAAAGTCTAGATGTAAAATTTGATTCAGAGGATAAGGCAATAACTCTATTGTGTTCATTGCCCAAATCGTGGGATCACTTTGTTACTTCCATAAGCTTTAGTACTGCAGCCGCCCTTGAGTTTGACGATGTGGTTGGAGCCTTGTTGTCTGAGGAGACGAGGAAGAAGTCGAATGCAGACACCTCTACATCAGAGATAATGATGGCCAGAGGTCGCTTGAGAGAGAGACACTCCGGGGGTAAGCATAGCAACTCTCGTTCAAAGTCTAAAGGAAAGAAGACAAAGGTGAAGTGCTGGCATTATGGGAAAACTGGACACCTGAAGAAGGATTGCTGGAAGAGACAGCAAACAGAGAAGAAAGGAGACTCATCGACAGAGAAGAAGGAAGCAAACACGACAGATACAGGTTCGGCATCTGATTTAGGTATGAGCGACGAAGTGTTGTCTGTTAATATGTCAAATCATGATCAACATTGGTTGTTAGATTCCGGTGCATCAAACCACATGTGTATTCATAGAGAATGGTTTAAGACATATAGATCAGTTAATGATGGAGTCGTGTACATGGGTAATGATGTCACATCTATTATTGTTGGGATAGGAAGTATACAACTGCAAATGTTTGATGGCACAACTAAATTGTTAACAGATGTGAGACATGTTCCAGACTTAAGAAAAAATCTAATTTATTTAGGAGCATTGGATACGAATGGATATAAAATTGTAATTCAAGGTGGAGTTATGAAAATCTATAAAGGTATCTTACTAGTAATGAAAGCTAAGAAAGTAGGAAATCTTTTTCATTTAGAAGGAAGAACAGGGTCAGATCATGTGTCTACAGTGTCTGAACATGACAGTAGTTCCATTCGCCTATGGCATCAAAGGTTGGGCCATATGAGCGAAAGAGGGTTAAATATTTTGGCTGATCGCAAGTTACTTCCTAATCTAAAGTCTGGAAAGTTAGATTTCTGTAAGCATTGTCTGTTTGGCAAACAAAGTAAACAAAAATTTAAAACAGGCAAACATACTAGTAAAGGGATACTTGATTATATTCATTCAGATGTTTGGGGTCCAGCCCCTACAGCGTCATATGGTGGCTCGTCATATTTTGTGTCGTTCATTGATGACTTTTCTAGGAAGGTATGGGTCTACATGTTGAAAAGAAAGTCTGA
The DNA here is from genome assembly GCA_034641835.2 of Pinus albicaulis. Taxonomy (NCBI): domain Eukaryota; kingdom Viridiplantae; phylum Streptophyta; class Pinopsida; order Pinales; family Pinaceae; genus Pinus; species Pinus albicaulis. The sequence continues at coordinate 1,433,212,539 of CM076572.1, forward strand.
TGTTTTTTCAGTTTTCAAGCAGTTTAGAGCATTGGTAGAAAACAGCACTGGTAGAACAATAAAATGTTTAAGAACTGACAATGGTGGTGAGTTTACTTCCAAGGAGTTTGACAGCTATTGCAAGGATGCAAGGATCGAGAGACATAAGACCACGGTTTATACTCCTCAGCAAAATGGAGTTGCTGAACGCATGAACAAGACTCTTCTAGAGAGAGCAAGGAGTATGCTGAGTAACGCCGGGTTGCAAAAGGAGTTGTGGATGGAAGCGGTGGCAACAACTTGTTATGTGATAAACCGATATCCATCGACGGCGATAGACTGCAAGATTCCTCAAGAGGTATGGAAAGGACACCCTTGTGACTATTCTAAACTCAGAGTGTTTGGTTGTGATGCATATGCTCTAGTTCCTAAACATCAACGAACTAAGTTAGATCCAAAGTCTAAAAGGTATATCTTTGTTGGGTATGGTGTTGGAACAAAGGGATATAGATTGTAGGATCCTACTACCCGCAAAATCATCATCAACAGAGATGTAAAGTTTAATGAATCCTCTCTTGTACAGTTTGATGTAGATAGTAGATTGAAACAAGATGATGTATCTGATTTTCAGCACATTCAGTTTGATAGCACTTCTAATGATAGTCATGATGACCATAGTTCAGATTCTAGTCATGAACAGGTTTCAGAATCAGATTATGAACAGGGTTCAGATGTAGGTCATGAACAGGTCTCAGATGGTGATCGACAAGAAGTTCCTACAGATGGTAGTCAGCCAATTGCGGAAGCACCAGAAACAACTTTAAGGAGGTCTACAAGGATAAAACGTGCTCCTAGAAGGTATGATGATTATGTTACTTCAGTTGCTTTGACCGCTAACGATGATGAACCTCTGTGCTATCAGGAAGCTATAGAAGGTTCGAAAAGTGACAAGTGGAAAGCAGCCATGAAGGACGAAATGATGGCCTTAGGTAAGAATGGCACATGGGATCTGGTTGAGCTTCCGAAAGACAGGAAAACTGTGGGATGCAAATGGGTTTTCAAGCTGAAACGGGGTGTGAATGATACGGAAGACAGGTACAAAGCGCGGCTGGTTGCAAAAGGGTTTTCTCAGAAAGCAGGCATAGACTTTCATGAGATTTTTTCACCAGTTGTTAAAATAGTTTCAATCAGAATTGTGTTAGCGTTAGTTGCTTTGCTTGATTTAGAGTTACAGCAACTAGATGTTAAGACTGCATTTTTACATGGTGATCTAGATGAGGAAATTTATATGGAACAACCGGAAGGGTTTGTTCAGCATTGCAATAAGAAATTTGTCTGCAGGCTCAAGAAGTCATTGTATGGTCTGAAGCAGTCGCCTCGACAGTGGTACAAGAAATTTGATTCTTTCATGTTGAGTCAAAAATATATAAGAAGTGAATATGATCACTGTGTTTACTTTAAGCAGTTAAGTAATGGCATGTTCATTATCTTAGTGTTGTATGTTGACGATATGCTTTTATCAAGCAAAAGCATTGAAGAAATCAACAGGTTGAAGACTCAGATGGCAAGGACATTTGATATGAAAGATCTAGGAGCAGCAAGACAGATTTTGGGCATGGAGATTTTCAGAGACAGGAGTAATGGTAAGCTGTGGCTATCACAACAGAAGTATGTTGAAAAGATACTTTTGAGGTTTGGTATGAACAATGTGAAGCCTGTGTCAGTCCCCTTAGCTTCCCATTTTAAGCTTTCTTCGAGTTTATGTCCTAATACAGATGAAGAAAAGGATTATATGTCTCGAATTCCATATGCCAATGTAGTAGGATGTTTGATGTATGCGATGGTTTGTACTCGACCAGATATTTCACATGCAGTTGGGGTTGTCAGTAGGTACATGGCAAATCCGGGTAAAGAACACTGGTCAGCAGTGAAATGGGTGCTTCGGTACTTGAGAGGCACAAGTAGTTATTGTATTACTTACAATAAGAGTAGTGAATTTGTTTGCGGATATGTTGATTCTGATTTTGCAGGTGATTTGGATAAGAGAAGGTCAACTTCAGGGTATGTCTTTACTCTTGCAGGTGGAGCTATTAGCTGGATGTCAAAACTACAAAACATTGTTGCTTTATCCACTACTGAAGCAGAATACATTGCTGCTTCGCATGCTTGCAAAGAGGCGGTTTGGTTGAAAGGTTTGCTTGGTGAGTTTGGTAGGTTACAGGACAACATCAGGTTACTTTGTGATAGTCAAAGTGCAATAAATTTGGCTAAGAATCCGGCCTATCATAGTAAGTCAAAGCATATTCCAATTAAGTACCATTTTGTAAGACAGGTTATTACTGAAAGGGGAGTCTCTCTTGAAAAGGTGCATACAAAGGAAAACTGTGCAGACATGTTCACAAAACCAGTTTTGTTGGAGAAGTTGCGTTGGTGTTTAGCTTCTCTTGGCTTGCAGAAAAGATAAAATAATAAAGAACAGGGCATCAGGCTAATTGTTGTCAAGGTGGAGATTGTTGAGATTTTTATGTTTTGAGTAAAATAGGCAAAAATCTCAGTAGGTGACAAAAATTAGGAATTAGTTCCTAGATTAGCTCCAGTTTGTTGGGAGGGAGTTAATGCATCCTAAATTTGAGTTGAGAGGATTTATGAGGCAGTTAGATTCTCCTTGCTATAAAACAGGTATCCATACGTTTGTTTTAGAGGGTGTGAGAGTTTGTAATCTCCTGTTTGATTAATAAAGAATTGCCTATGCCTATGTTGTGTGGACGTAGCCCAGAATGGTTGGGTGAACCACGTAAAAACACTGTGTCATGTGTATGATTTTATTTGCTGAGTATTTGTTTTGTTAATTTTTGTGCATCTGATCTCCAACAAAAGCTTTCCGATAATCAAGCTCCTGGCTCACCCGTGATACAGAAACAAGACATAGAAATGCAAAGATGAAGCAACTCTTTTTATTCATGATGATATTTTAAAAAACAAGACTAAAAGAAAATTCTACAAGGAAATTCTATGACGAAATTCTACGAGATCTCGTTTTATTTTTTTATTTTTAAGCTATTCTACATTAACAAGAAAAATGTTTTATTTTCTAAGTAAAAGAATGCTTCCAGTGAAGCCATCTATGGATTAAAAGTTCGAACATGCTCACATCAAGATTTAAAAATTTTACGTTATGTTTTACAAGTATGTGAGAATCCTGTCTTAGAGTTGGCTCAAGGTTATTGTCCTTGCTCTCCAAGAAGTACCTGTTCAAGATTGTCAAATTCCTCATCCGTAGGTGGATTAGTGAGAAATGAGGGGTTTAAAATAAAAATTGAATTTAAATTAACTATGTGTGAAAATAAAAATGCTCCAAACTTTGAACTCCTTTATGAACCTACTGTCACCAAGTTCCACAAATTAGTCCATAAAAACAAATGCATAAAATAATTACTAAATCCTTCTAGTTGCACTTCCCCAGCAACGGCGCAAAAACGTTTGGTTCCAATTGATGATGTCAATCAGAGTTCAATTTAATTGTCAACCTGGGAAGGTAAACTTAGAAGTGCTTATCTAAAATATATAGATCTAGAAAGATTCCTAATTTGTCCAAGATTTTAAAGTTCCCTTACAAGAACATATTCATCAAGATCTCTTTCAACAACTAATCAAACCTAGATCTAACAATTGTCAAGATCCTAAGGTTCTCTTACAAGAACACCTGGATTTTAGGATCTCCTCCAATATTAGAACATTTAACAAAACTTAAAAGCTGAAATGAAAAAAAACTAAATTTAATAATTGTCTGAGATCTTATTGTTCTCTTACAAAAACACTTTCAAATAAGATCCTTCCAATATTAGAACATCTAACAAAACTTAAAAGCTGAAATCAAACAAAAAAATAAATAAATTATACCTAAAATAAGAAAATAAGCATGCAAGTAAGGCCATGGGGGGCCCCATAACTCCACAAGCACACCACTTCAAAGGAGACTCAGATGTAGAAGCAAAATCGAAGTATGATTCTTTATTTCAAAATCTCCATTACAAACCAACTCTAAGATTACAACTCTAAGCTTCTAAGATTACGTATTCCAAAATTCTAAGATTACAAAACTTACAAATTGAGGAGATTGTACTCCTATTTATAGAATAGGATGAGTAACAAACTCATAATGATGATCCACTAATCTCTCTTTAGTTCCATACATCTCTCAACCATCTAGACACATAACCCCCTTTTGTTCTTGATCTTCTCCATGAGATCATGCTCTTCTCCATGAGGTTTATCTTATCAAATTCGAATTTGATCATTCAAGGCCACATAAAGGTGTCTTGGAATCTTCCTTGGCACCTACACATGTCACAAAAACAATCCAATTTCCATATATGAAGTAAAATATATTATTTTCTAATTTTTAATCAAGAATTTCTCCTAAAAATGCTTGAAAATAAATAATATTTGGAAAATATAAATGAGACCCATTAATGGTAAATAATAGGGAAAATGAAGTGACATGGTAGTGAATAATGAGTGATGTAATGGAAGCATAGGTGAAAAATTTATCGTAATGAGTGATATTTGTATGAAATTTTTGGAGCCCAAACACTCCTTATACAAAATACAAAAGAAACCGGCAAGGGTTTCTTGTCAAACACTCTACATACAAAAATGGATATTCAGAAATTTACTGAATCACCACTGCAACACTAAAGTACATGAGTGTAAAAGGCTGGGAGGATGTATGATCTAATGTAGAACCCTCAAGGGCTTCCTCCCATGAAAGGATGAACCTATCAATCACAAGGAAACTCAGCAACGGAGCCACCAAACCTTGCAATGAACACTGCCTCCAAAATAGCTCATTCCCTAGCAGAAACAGTGTTGGGACTGTATGGGAAATGTGTGGTATGATACAAAAGATCTGAAATAATCCCTGGATCTCTCCAAACATATATCTCAAGTGAAGGAAGCCTCCCTCCAATGAGAAACTAGCTCAGAAGCCGAGATTCCAATCCCTTCCACTGCTGCACCCAGCAACACTGCACAATCTTCAGAAAAGTTGTGCTGATGTAGATGGCTGAAGTTTGGCCTAAAAACCTAATGTGGAATGATGAATGAAAACTCTCCCGATGAGGCTTCTCAAAGGAAAGAGTTTGGATTCCCGCCCGAGAACACCCAGTGCTAAACAGCATTGCAACTTTGCTAAGCAGCAAAGCAGCAACAAGTCTTGGCAGACAAGAATAATAATCTAAGACATCCCCAATAATGCTGCCATCCTCTTCCTTATATAATACATGATTTTTCTTGCCCTTGGCCCCACTCAATTAGGTTACTTCTAACTCAAGTTACATCTCCCTCCAAAATTGCGTTATTCATCCTTGGATTCCTCCTACACTAAAACTGCGCTGTTGACTTAGTCAAAGCAGCTTGATTTTATCTCTGTTCACACATGGAGGTGTTTTATTAGGCTAGAAAGAATGTCCCCTTTCACACTTGGAGTGTTTTTTATCCTCCTTAGGAGACTTATGGGCTTTCCTACCCATTTATTTACTAGTTAAAGCTGCTACTAACTCTAATGTTCCATTTAGCTTTGAGGCTAAAATTTTGGAACATTATAGTCCTCCCCTCCAAAATATTTGCTTGTCCTCAAGAAAATGCATAAGGAGAACAAAATTTCTCCCCTCTTCCTCATGTGGCCTCCATCAATATCCTCCATCACTGCATCAAGAGAATCTGCAAATATAATGTCATCCAATGCTTCCTCCCAAGTGTGCAAAACCAAAGTGTTTGCATCAATCAAAGGTGGAAAGTGTGAATGGAAACATGCTAGCTGTCTCATGGCCTTCACAAAGTAGGAGTGATGACCAACATGGTGAATGAGTGCCTCCTTCACCCATGCTATCATCCAAATAAAGTGAGTCAGCCTCCAACATGGTAACTCATGAAAAGTCTCCTCCACCTTGTGCTCCTGAAATGTAGGTGGGCTAAATGAATGTACATGATAGGCAAGAGGGTCTATCCCATGATGTCCTACTCTCCACTCATGATAAGTGTAGAGGGTATGCTGATCTTGGGCTGAAACATGATGGCCCTCCAATGACAAGAAGAAGATTGAGCCTCCAAGGACTCTTCCTCCAAAATCATGAGACATGCCAACCCAAACCATCCCATTCAAGATGAATGGCACATCATCACCACATGGCATCCAAATCAAAAAATGGCTGAAGGTTATGTGCAAATTTAGATGATACATATGGTCTCTCTAGTGGATACAGCGTAGTTCTTTCAACTGCTGATGTATAACTTCAAGTGGCAAGTTGTCCTCCCAATAATTTGCACCTATGCATGTTAGCTCATCTACTACCAGTTGTGCACAATCAAAGAAATGCAACACTTGCCCAAAGTCATGTAAATATGGGTCATAAACATCACAAGATTTGGCCCTAAAGTGACCATGAGACCCAAAAATACTCTTGCTCTTTTGAGGAGCAATGCATTGTTCAAACATGGTGGTAAAGTACAAATACTTAATGGAGTAATAAACAAGTACATAAATGCATTTCCTACCATACATAGTGAGTAGGCTAAAAATGAGGTCCAGGTATAAGCTCCCCCATGAGGATTCTCTCACAAAAATCTACAAGAAGGGATACACATACTCTTTGGAACACTCCATCAATAAGAACACACTCCCATGTGATAGCATTGTAGCCCTTAAGAATAAGGCTCCATGACCTATCCCTTTGACATTCCACATGCCAAAGCCATCCACCATCATGCTGCTATGTGAGAAGATCATCTCCCGACATGGAGGTCTCTCATAATCCTCCAATACTGAAGGGTAGCCTCCTTGCACCATGAATGTGCCTTTCTTCTCTTTAGAAATATCATGAAAAGTATGGGAAGAATTTTTCCCATACTCTCCCAAGTGCAACCATAGAAACAACAAATTTTGTTGTTGCCTCATCTCTCCCTCATACAAGACACAGAGTAAGATCATGAAGGTCAACTTGTATGATGCCCCATACCAACAAGTTTTCTGCTGCTCTATCATATGGGTGCCATGCCATCCAATTGGTTTCTCTCTCCATACAAAGCTTCCCTTGAACAAAAACACATCAACAATACATGGAAGCAAGATACAATAAAAACAAGTTGCCAAATGACAACTGGAGAGTGAAACATGGTCCCTCTCATGGAACCAGTGCAGTGCCTCCTTGGCTTGCATCAAAATAAGAAATAACAAGTGATTTTCTAACCACTTATTTGCTACCATAGTCATGATTCTCATAAGATGAAAACATGAAGTTACAATATGGTGTCATTGGTGCACACCAAGAGACATATGGCTTCCTCCACAGCTCATCAAAAAGATAGCCAAGATCAATGCTACAAGTAGCTGCCAGTACATGATCATACGATATGCAAGAAGAAATATTTCTTCTTGTTACATCATGCTTCTCAAATAAGGGAAAGAAGTACAATACAAAACATGAAATGATACCTCCTCCATTATGTACTTGAGGTCTTGAGCTGAAATGGCTCCACTGGAAACTCTCCCTCACTCCCAATGAGTAGGAAGGTGGCTGTGACATCCTCTTTATCACCATCCGGGCTATGCATCTCTCCATATGCTGATATATGTCCTGTTGGATGCCCTCCCAAGTGAACTCCTCCATCAAATGGAAATATGCATCAAAGTGCATAGAAGAGAAGTCCTCATGTGTTGCATGTAGCAGCTTCTCCTTGAGACTAGAGGATCTAGTCAAGAAGATCCTGCCATAGGAATAGATGACCACATCATCCACCATGTATCTGTCATCTCCATCCAGGTCATCAAGAATCATGCATGCACCAAGATCCTTGGAGTACTCTACCAAGAGCTGAGATCTCCAGTAAGGATTAATCCTCCTTAGTGACAGCGCTGGTGATCTAGCATGTGAAGCTCTCCTCATGCTGCTGCCTGCTACTTTGACATCCCCCATGCCAAAGTATTCCTCCAAACTCTTCACCTCTCCAAAATCCAATAGTGGTGATCCCAAAGACAAGATATCTCTCATCAACTCTTGATCAGGTGGCCTCCTAGGTGGAATGCCTCCATGTAGTGAGACATCAATGTCAAGAGTAGACTGCACATATGATTGGGAAACCTTGCCCCTGCCCTCACTACGAAAATCAGTTTGCCTCTTCCTTGCATTAGCTTTCTGAAGTAGAGAAAGGTGTGTGCTGTTCATCAACTAATGCTACTCTTCCTCCCTACCTCCTCCTTCCAGCTGCAATGCTGCAAAATCATGCGACTCATTGATTGTGCTTGGACCTCCATGTATGAGATCCTGGGGAACTTCTTGCAAAGGCACAAGAATCCCTCCTGTTGGACCATGTGCTCCTCCTCCCTCTGCATGAGGCACTGGATGTGCTCTAGATGTGACAACGTTGTTTCCCTCATCTTCCTCAATGTGTATGGGCAACATCTCAATAGTCGGATCCTGCTGTGAAAAGGAGATCCCCATGCCCTCTTGTCCAAGAATATGAACTGGAGGTCTTGCTTCTGGCAATGTGTAATGCAAGATGTCAGCTTCTCCCATGGTTTTATGAAGTGGGGTTTCCTCTATGACATGCAAGGGTTTTGTTTTCTCAAGTTTTCCTTGCTCATGTGCCTTAGGAAGTTTTTCTCCAAACCTCCCCATCAATGTTTCTATGAATCTTGCATAAGAGGAAGTGTTTGCATTCTTTAAAGAACAAGATTCAAAAATCCACCATGCATGAGCCTTACCTCTGAAATGCAGCGCTGCAACTTTGATGGCTTCATCTCTGGAAATATGGTGCAGCTGCAAATAGGAATCTAGTTCCTTCACCCAGGCTCCAGCTAAACATGTAGGTGATTCGGCAAAAGTAGATAGAAGAAATATATCTGCATCCTGCTGCTTGCTCTTCTCCACCTATATCTTGCAAAACTCTTCGAAATCAGTATGATCTCTAAACCTCTCAGTTTGAGATTGATACTCCTGCAACAAATCACTAAGAGTTCTCCTCTTAGGCATCTTTCCTCCTCCCATCCATCTCAGGATAGCTCTGGGTACTTGACTGCACTGTGCATCATGGAGTGCAGTGGAATGCTCACACTCACCATGTGCAAATATATATTCAGCTCTAGATTCAACCTCCTTTGGAGATCCCATCTCCAATCTCATTTTCTTTAGCTCTCCTTGAAAGCTTTTCATAGATTTTGGAAGAAGCTTTGTAAGTTTGTCTTCCTTTCTTTCTGCACATACTGAAGCTTTCTCGATTTTGTCCATATCTCCTTCTTCTGATAACTGGATTTCACAGGCTACGCTAGAGATCATGCTTTGATACCACTGTAATATTCCTTTTTCAGGACAGCTCATGAATCATGCATGAAAAACGCATTTCCAGCAACAACTGAAATAAAACAGTAAAATGGACTCTTGGATCCCATATATTAGTCAACATAAATTATAAATCCAATATTAGAGCTAAAACAAAGCAAACTAGGTGGGTTAAACAAATCTCCCACACCTGGGATTGCCAAAAAGTTCCAAAACCCCAAGATTGCAAAATGCTGGAGCAGCTGCTCAATGGACTGCGTAGTCTAAGAGAGGGTTTACACATAAAATCATAGGAGAAAAATATATCTACTCATGTATTGATAAATAATGTTGAATAATAGAGATCTAAGCTCCTTATACAAAATACAAAGAACCCGACAAGGGTTTCTTGTCAAACACTCTGCATACAAAATGAGATATTCAGTAATTTACTGAATCACCACCACAACACTGAAGTACATGAGTGGACAAGGATGGAAATATTTTTTATCTGATGTAGATCCCTCAAGGGCTTCCTCCCATGAAAGGATGAACCTCTCAATCACAAGGAAACTCAGCAACGGAGCCACCAAACCATGCAATGAACACTGCCTCCAAAATAACGCATTCCCTAGTAGAAACAGCGCTGGGAATGTATGGGAAATGTGTGGTCTGATACCAAAGATCTGAAATAAGTTCGGGAGATGTCCAAACAGATCTCTCAAGAGAAGGGAACCTTCCTCCAATGAGAAACTAGCTCAGAAGCCGAGATTCCAATCCCTTCCACTGATGCACCCAACAACACTACACAATCTCCGGCAAAGCTGTGCTGATGAAGATGGCTGAAGCTTGGCCTGAAAACATAAAGTGGAATGATGAATGAAAACTCTCCCAATGAGGTTCCTCAAAGGAAAGAGGTGGGATTCCCGCCTAGGAACACCCAGTGCTAAACATCACTGTAACTTCTCTAAGCAGCAAAGTAGCAACAAGTCTCGGCAGAAAAGAATAATAGACTAAGACATGAATAATAATGCTTCCATCCTCTTCCTTATATAATACATGAGTTTTCTTGCCCTTGGCCCCACTCAGTTAGGTTACTTCTAACCCAAGTTACATGTCCCTCCAAAATTGTGTTATTCATCCTTGGATTCCTCCTCCACTAAAACTACGTTGTTGACTTAGTCAAAGCAGCTTGATTTTATCTCTGTTCACACATGAAGGTGTTTTATTAGGCTAGAAAGAATGTCCCCTTTCACACTTGGAGTGTTTTTATTCTCCTTAGGAGATTTACGGGCTTTCCTACCCATTTATTCACCGGCTAAAGCTGTTGCTAACTCTAATGTTCCATTTAGCTTTGAGGCTAAAATTTTGGAACATTACAAAGAGTCACATTTTGGGTGCATGATGTCTGAATATGGCGAAGAATCACAGTTATAATTTCCATGAATCCAGCGTATTATCAAGGTATAGCTTATTTGTGAGTAATTTTTAAGTGTGGTTTTTTGAAAAGTTATTTTGGTTTATTTTTAAATTTGGGCATAAATTTTTGAAATCACAAGTTTTTTGATGATTGAATTTTTTAAAATAAAATTGTTTCAAAAATTTTAAAGATACTAAATCTATATATAAAATAAAAAATTAATTTAAAGCACACAAATCAAAATTTTCTTTGCCAAATTAAACCAAATTTCTAACAAAGACCAAAAATTGAACTTAAAAAAGCTAATCCATTTGTTTGTTTATATTATATGGTTTAATTATTACCATTTGAAGATAAGAAGTGACCACATTTTTGGTATGTATTTAAACCAGAATTATATTAAGTTTTTACGCTTGTAATTTATATAAACTAGAAATTTTTTCCACTGAAAAATAAAATTGAAATCACAAATCTGATAAGTGAATCAAGTGCTCTCAAAATTTTAAAGATGCTCAATCTATACATATAATAAAAAAAAAACTAATTTAAACCACACAAAAAAAAATTTTCTTTCCCAAATTGAAACAAAAATCCACGAAAAAGACCAAAAAATGTTGAAATATTAAATCCAACCGTGCAGAGGAAGGACATCAGGAGCCGAAGTCCGTTTTTGTTTTTGCATGCACACCCACCACATTTAAAACAACACACCAACCGTTTGTATTTGGCGCCATTTTGTTTTGATTTAAATGGGCCACGTCAGCGGTGTGGAGCCCATGACTCCACATCACACAGGCTGCCGATCAATCATGGAGCGATCACATAGAATGGAGTTGACGTCACACCAGCCCCAAATGGATACGATAAGCATTTATAAAATCTGGTTTAATTTTGTTTAAATTTTGTCAGGGTCCACCTCCAACCAATAGGAGCTCGATCACATAGTTTTGGAGACTAGTCAGCAGGGACAAAGAATGGGTGCAATGATTTCTGAAAAAGGATTTTTGTCACAGGTTTGAAATCCACGACGACTTAAACCCCGTGCAGATCAACGGGTGCGATTATTGTTGACCTGAGATCAACGGTAACCCGTGTACACAAACAACCCACTGTTTAAATGAAGGAGTGCCTTCGTAGTTGACTTCATCCATCGCGCGTTGACCAAAGATCAACGACTGAGATTTACTGCGGGAGCACAGCCCACCTCTTCGAACTCGTTGAGGGGTGCCGCCGCATTGAACCTGCCAAGTAGTGTCGCCACGATTAACATGGCTAGCATGCAGTTTGACCACGTTAAGGAGATGATGATTTTTTGTTGTTAAGCCATCGAATGACATTGAATTAGATTAGGTTAAGATTTTTTATATAAATACATACAATCGGTTAGTGAAGAAAAAGAATCGTGTAATGTAATTCCTGTAAGCCCAAAGGTAGAATTTTAAAAGAGATAGAGAGAGAAAATTTTTAAACACTACGTGTGTAGCAGTTGGAAGAAGATTGGTTTTGTGAATCCAGAACTTCATTCTGAAGACATAATTTTTGTAGCAGTTGGAAGAAGATTGGTTTTGTGAATCGAGAACTTCGTTCTGAAAACAAAATTTTCATTCTCTAATAGATTTTCATATTTAATAAAATAATTTGTTTTTATGCATTTCTATCCACATATTCTAAGTTAATCTCTGTATTGAACAAAGGAAATTGATTTCCTCCGTGTTGTTCGAAATTGTTCAGAAATTCCAAAAACAAATACCAAACAATTGTACTTAAAAAACACTAATCCATTTATTTGTTTATCTTACATGGTTTAATTATTACCATTTGACCTGCTTTCATTGACTCTTAGTAGCCCATATGCGTGTAGAATCTTCAAATCCATGGGAAACTTAAAAACATGGTCTATGCTTCTATTGATATCTTTGCAGAGTAAATTAGAATTGAGGAGCACTAATATTGCAATACCTTGGGATTGTATGTTCTCCATTCTCCATTGGCCATGACAATCCTCCACCGAAGAGTTTCATGCTCCACAATTCTCAGAACCCAAACTGTTCAACTCTTCTATGGAATTTCAGTTCTCTTGATGATCATTACTCTTCAGTCACAGATTTGCAAGGTAGTAGAGCAATCTACTTGCCACGACAATTTTAATTATACAAAAGGCAGTAAGTTTGAGAGAAATTTGAACACTGTGATGACTAGGCGTATTAAAGACACGTCTGAGAAAGGGTTTAACACTTCTGAGAATGGCCAAAGTCCTGACCAAATATATGGCCTTCTACAATGTTGGGGAGACACAACACCCGACCAGTGCTACAATTGTTCACAACAAGAAAACACTACTCTTCGACAAAATTGTGGAAATGCCTGCTGTGGTTTAATGTGGTTTGACCTCTGTTTTTTGCGTTATGAGAACTATAGTTTCTTCGGACAATTGGATACTACTAATGGATCGTATCTTTGGAATTCGTACAATGTCTCAGCTAGTCCTGATGTTTTAAATAAATATCTTTCCATCTTATTCAACAATTTGGTAGATGAAGCAACATCTGGATCTACATTATATTATTCTTCTGGAACAACTACAGACTCCTTGTCTGGGAAGATTTATGCTCTGGTCCAGCGCACTAGAGATATCTCTATTTACAACTGCACATCATGTCTTTCGGGACAAATCACTTTTATTTTTGCAAGTTACAGTGGAAGGCAAGGGGCACGGAGTTTGATGGGAAGTTGCACAGTTCGTTATGAAATGTATAGTTTCTTTAACTCAATTTCGTCTCCACCTCCTGCAGAAGCACCAGCTAATAGAATAGTTGTTGATACATGACCGAATCAAACCACACCATCCGCTAACAGTATGCATGAGAACAACAAATCTTCAGAAAAATTACCCATAATTTTAGGTGTTGCTGGCGGCTTGCTTCTGCTGTTATTGGTATGCGTGTTAACAACTAGGAGGAGATTGAATTCTGTCATATTTCAAAATCCTTCCAAAGGTATTTGCATGAATTACTTTTTACTACCTAGAATTCGGTGGGTTATGTTAGACTATTGTTAAAGTTTGTTTTTTGAACACAGTTTTCACATGCATTGTCTTTCAAGAAATCTAAGAAATGATTGCAAAATCCAAGTTAAACAGATTCAATTTTGGGTTTATGATGAAGCTGTGTATATTCATTGTATAGGTCATGGGCAAGTTGAGGAAGACAGAGTAATCAGTTAGGATCGACAAATTGCATTTACCATGGAGGAATTGATAGCTGCTACGAAAAATTTTCATGATAATAATACGATTGGGGAAGGTGGATTTGGGGCCGTATACAAGGTAACAATGAATAAGAAAGCTTCTAATAGTGTATAGAATCTTAAATTATACCTTTGAAATTTTGGCTTACATTATACCTTTGACATTTTGGCATAATTTCTCAGGGAACTACTGAAGATGAAAAGGAAAGAGAGAATTCATGAAAAAAGTTAAACTTGTGGGAAAAATTCAACATAAAAATCTCATGAACCTATTAGGCTGTTGCACAGAGGGATCGGAAAGGTTGCTTGTTTATGAGTACTTATTGAATAAAAGCCTCGATAAAATCCTATTCGGTGAGTCAATTCAATTCTATTTTGTATTTGAAAAAATGCATCAATGTTCCAATATATTTATGATTGGTTAGTGTACTGCATCCATGGATACAGATCCAAATAGATGCAACCAGCTTGATTGGCAGAAACACTACAACATTATAGTGGGAGTGGCTCATGGGCTTCTCTATCTATGTTGAAATATTAAACTCACTTGCAAACCCTGTGCAGGAGAATGAGGAGTACAGCAGGGGCAGAATGGTTGAGTGCACACCATCGTGCATTTAACAGCGAGATAAGTGTAACTGTAAGGATGTTTTTTTTTATGGGCCGCAGCCATGTTTGCAGGAGAATTAAAGTTTTTTTGGTTCAAACCATGCAATAATAGAGTTTTTGATAAACAGTCAAATTGGGCTATTAAGCCCTCACCAACCAACAGACGGGAGTTTTATGTTTACGCGGCAATATTGATTTGAATGGGCCATGTCATGGTGGACCCCATTTTCCAAAATCGCACTTCACAACTTTTGAAGTTAGCCAACCGCAAAACAATGCTATGTTAGTTTGCAATGCGATATTGCCGATATCGCATATCGCATATCGCATGCGCAATATGATTAAGATTATTTCATGTTGTTTCACTTGTGATGCGATATCGCTGATATCACATATCGCATATCGCAAGCGCATTGTGTTAAAGTTCACTTCCCACCACAGCCGTAAAGTTATGTTGTTCCACATGTGATGCGATATCACCACCATCACATATCGCACATCGCATGCACAAAGTTATGTTGCTTCACTTGTGATGCAATATCATCGCCATCGGCGATCACATATTTCATGCACAAAGTGTTCCGCTCGCAGACCAAGTTATAGTTTGCGATGCGATATGGACTCCACCAACGACCAATGAAATTGTAATCGCACAGAGTTGGGGTCTACTGACGTAGGGTATTTTGGGATGTGAAAAGGATTCCAATGTGGTTTAATATCTGGTTGAAGTCTGTGATAATTGTTTTCTATTTTAAATGCTGTGCCATATTATAAAGAATAGCCCGTAGGATTATTTGGAAGTGAGAATGTAAGCTAGCAAGCAAGCAGAGAAGTAGAGCACATAATTTTTTTGTGAGAGATAGAGAGGAAGATTAGTTGGACACTGCGTGTGAAGAAAATCCACATATTCTGTAAACCCCTCTGATAGAGGAAGAACATCATTTTGCAATAGTTTTTCATTTTAATGAAATAGAAGCATTTTGTGTTAAAGTATCTATCCAGCAAAAAAAATTTATAAGTGCTCTTTGTGTTAGAAGGATAATTTTTATTCTCTTTGTGTGTTCCGGAATATTCAGAAATTCCAACATGGTATCAGAGCTAGTCCAGGCTCTTTGAAGGATATTCAAAGAAGTTGAAGGAAGGAGTTTGTTGCAGCAGTTCTCCAGCAGAGTGAAGGCTCACCAAAAGTCCAGGTATTTCTCAGAAACATAATTTTGTTTTCTTGTGTTTAAAAAAGGAGTGCAGTCCAGAGAAGTCTTCTTGAAGACAGAGTTTGTCTCCTAGGCAGAGAAAAAGTTTATTTAAAAACACAGTCAATTTTTTTGAACATAGTTCAGAGTGCTAGCCATGGCAGGAGCCGGCACAAGCATGAGTATTGGAAATACTCAGCTCCCACAACTCAATGGGAAGAACTATGATTATTGGGCAATCACCATGAGAGCCCTGTTTTCCTCTCAAGACTTATGGGAGCTTGTCGAAGATGGTTTTGAAGAACCAGCAGAGGAAAATGCTTTTAAAGCCTTAACACAGGTAGAGAAGGATTTGTTGAAGAGCGATAGGAAGAAGGACTCAAAAGCCCTCTTCTATCTCTATCAAGTAGTGCATGAAAGTGTGTTTCCAAGGATAGCAGCAGCTAAGAGATCCAAGGATGCATGGGATACCCTCTAGATTTCTTATCAAGGTATGGAGAAGGTGAAGACAACAAAGCTACAATTGCTGAGGAGAGATTTTGAAACTCTCTGTATGAAAGAGTCTGATAACAGAGACTCATTCTTCACACATGTGATTGGGTTGGTTACCCAGATAAGGTCTCATGGAGAGACACTTGAAGAAGGAAGGATTATGGAGAAAGTGTTGAGGAGCCCTCAAGGTTTGATGTTATAGTCACAACCATTGAAGAGACAAAGGATCTCTCAAATTTTTTAGTTGATGAACTTCATGCATCACTGATGACTCATGAAAAAAGATTGGGTAGAAATGCAAACTCATCTTTGGGGCATGCCTTCAAGACCCAAATGTCCTTTGGAAGAGGAAGAGGTCAAGGCAGAGCAAACAATAGAGGAAGAGGCAGAAGCCAAAACAGAGGAAGAAACAGCCCTGCAAGTTCAAGTGGAAGGAGCAGCAATCAGACCCAGAATGAAGGCTCAATCCAACATCAAGCTCATGGACAAAGGTATGATAAATCCAAAGTCCAATGTCATTATTGTAAGAAATATGGGCACTATGCCAATGAATGTAGGAAAAAGAAAAATGACATGAATAATAGGCAGAATGCTAATTTTGCAAAAGAAGAAAAGAACCAGAAGAATGTGCTGTTAACATGTAATGTAGCACAAGATAGACAATATGATGTATGGTTACATTGAAGCCTCGAAAATCGCTGCAACAACATTGGGGGATAACCACCCGGTCCAGACCTTAAAGCAGCTCCTTTTCCGTTTGGTGTGGTGGCTCCGACTGGTTTAACTAGGTCCAGTTACCTTCTCCCTATTTACTATTGGTTTATAATGTATCTTTAACTACCAATAGACAGGGATATCAGATCACTTCTTCTTGCTGATCAGGCAAGAGAATGACCCTTAAGCTGATTTGGGTTCAGCTAAGCCACAACTAAAATTTTGCCTCTTTAAGGAGAGGACTTAAAAGAATGTAGAATTTACTCTAAATGCAAGCTTATTCTATAATGTAAGCAAAAGAAACTAATCTAAATCCTATCTCAATTAGGTAGATGAAAATCTAACCCAACTAAGAGCAAGATGATTAAATAATGAGAATTAAAATATGTCTGGTTTTAAATTAATGTTAAGCTAACGAAGAAATTCCATTAGCTCACATTTGTGAGTACCAAAACACATTCTATTGAGACCATTTGACTGAAATAATAAATCAACAACATTCCGGAAGAAATTCACAAAAATTGATATCAATTATCATATCAGTCAAACTAATAATTAAACAATAACATGTGGAAGAAATTCACAACACATTACTATTTAATAAATCAGTGTTATAAGACAGATTTCTGAGTAATAGTTACTCAGAAATCAGAGTTTAATTCATAAGAGAAGAGATACTTAACAATTTAAGACAAATTATCCATATCAACAGAAATGCCAAAACATGAATAAAATGAAACAACAATTTTATTAACATAAAAATGAAACTGGTATATGATACAGAAATGCCAAAAATACCAGTTAATTGAATCTGCTTCTCTGATCCTGGTCTCTAACAGTACTTTACATTACTTGAATTTCTGCTTTCAAGACTAGAGCTACAGAAATGCAAACTCTGCCCATCATGCATAATAAAAGACATAAAGCATAAACCCTCAATAATGTTCAGATCTGAAACTTTCTCTCCTCCCCATCTACAACTCTAAATTCCTATAACAGAAATGCTTTTAGAAGTCTGGAATTGCAGAGGAGAGCAACCCCTTTTACATTTTGCAATCTGCAATTTATAATCATTCCAAAAGTATTTTTAGAATAGAGTTTGTTTGAAGAAAAATCTGCTCAATCCAACTTTAATTGCTCAAAAATTCCAATCTTTAATTGCTGGAGTCTTCTCATTGATTGAAATCTTTTTCCTCAATATCCCTTCTATTGTTTTTTCCTGCAAAAAGAAATTAAAAATCATTTAAGAAGCAACAATAAAATCCAAATATTATTTCTATCATTAAAACAAATCCAATCAAATTCTATTTAAATAAATAAAAAGGAAATTTGAGCTTCTTATTGATACTCATAACGATCTTAATTAACCAAGGATAATATTGATGCATGAATCTGCAATTAGAAGAGGTTGGGCAAATGAAAAATGAAGAAAACAAAACTCAGAAAATTGATTTTATTTTTAGAAAATTGCAGATTGCAAAATGTAAAAGGGGCTGCTCTCCTCTGCAATTCCAGACTTCTAGAAGCATTTCTGTAATAGGAATTTAGAATTGTAGATGGGGAGGAGAGAAAGTCTTAGATCTGAACATTATTGAGGGTTTATGCTTTATGTCTTTTATTATGCATGATGGGCAGAGTTTGCATTTCTGCAGCTCTAGTCTTGAAAGCAGAAATTCAAGTAATGTAAAGTACCGTTAGAGACCAGGATCAGAGAAGCAGATTCAATTAACTGGTATTTTTGGCATTTCTGTATCAAATACCAGTTTCATTTTTATGTTAATAAAATTGTTGTTTCATTTTATTCATGTTTTGGCATTTCTGTTGATATGGATAATTTGTCTTAAATTGTTAAGTATCTCTGCTCTTATGAATCAAACTCTGATTTCTGAGTAACCATTACTCAGAAATCTGTCTTATAACACTGATTTATTAAATAGTAATGTGTTGTGAATTTCTTCCACATGTTATTGTTTAATTATTAGTTTGACTGATATGATAATTGATATCAATTTTTGTGAATTTCTTCCGAAATGTTGTTGATTTATTATTTCAGTCAAATGGTCTCAATAGAATGTGTTTTGGTACTCACAAATGTGAGCTAATTGAATTTCTTCGTTAGCTTAACATTAATTTAAAACCAAACATATTTTAATTCTCATTATTTAATCATCTTGCTCTTAGTTGGGTTAGATTTTCATCTACCTAATTGAGATAGGATTTAGATTAGTTTCTTTTGCTTACATTATAGAATAAGCTTGCATTTAGAGTAAATTATACATTCTTTTAAGTCCTCTCCTTAAAGAGGCAAAATTTTAGTTGTGGCTTGGCTGAACCCAAATCAGCTTAAGGGTCATTCTCTTGCCTGATCAGCAAGAAGAAGTGATCTGATATCCCTGTCTATTGGTAGCTAAAGATACATTATAAACCAATAGCAAATAGGGAGAAGGTAACTGGACCTAGTTAAACCAGTCGGAGCCACGACACCAAACTAAAGGAGTCGCTTTAAGGTCCTGACCGGTGGTTATCCCCCAATGTTGTTGCAACATTTCGAGGCTTCAACAAAGTTCAAGTGACTCAAAGTTGTAGCAACCACATGACTCGAAACATAGCAATGTTTTCCAACTATAGAAAATAGCAGGGAATCTGGCACAACTGGCTGAGAGTTAAGATCTTTGTCAAGGGAAAAGGTAGATTCAATATCCTGGCAAGAAATGGAGAACAAAAGTTTGTGCGAGATGTATATTATGTACCTGTCTTGAAATGTAATTTGTTAAGCATTGGACAACTCATTGACAAGGGCTACAATGTATTTTTTAAAGGTGATGTGTGCACAATCATGGACATACCTCCAAGAAAGAAAGTCATTGCAGAGGTGCAGATGACAAGCAATAGGATGTTTCCTCTCAAGCTCAGAGCAGACTTGAAGGAAAGAAGAAATGTAGCAGCTGTAACAGAAGAAGTCTTTCAAGAGGAAGCAAAAGATGAAAACTGGTTATGGCACTTGAAATTTGGACATCTCAATTTCGAAGGCCTGAACTTGTTGCACAAAAAGGGAATGGTAAAAGGGTTACCATTGATTGAGAAACCGAACAACCTTTGTGAAGGCCGCATCCTGGGCAAACAACATAGAGAAATATTTCCATCAAGGAAGAGTATAAGGGAAAAATCACCTTTAGAGATTGTCCATTCAGATTTGTGTGGACCAATGCAAACGCCATCTTTAGATGGCAACAAATATGTTTTGACATTCGTAGATGATTACACCAGAAAGACATGGGTGTATTTATTGAAACAGAAGAGTGAAGTATTTGAAAAGTTCTGCCACTTCAAAGCTCATGTTGAGAAGCAGAGTGGGCACTACATCAAAGTGCTAAGAACTGACAGAGGTGGAGAATACATCTCTAAAGATTTCCTACGTTTCTGTAGGGAGAATGGCATACACAAGTAGTTTACCACAAGGTACACACCTCAGCAAAATGGTGTTGCAGAAAGGAAGAATAGGACCATCATGGACATGGTTAGAAGTATGTTGAAGGAAAAACATTTGCCAAATGAGTATTGGGCCGAAGCTATAAATTGTGCAGTGTACATCTTGAATATATTCCCAACCAAAGTTGTTATGAACAAAGTTCCGGAAGAAGCGTGGCGCGGCATAAAGCAGTTTGTCACCCACATGAAATTATTTGGATGTGTGGCTTATGCACATGTCCCGGATCAACTAAGGAAGAAATTGGATAGTAAGGGGGAGAAATGTATTTTTATTGGATACAGTGAAGAATCCAAGGCATACAGATTGTATAACCCATCCACCAAGAAATTTTTTATAAACAGAGATGTTCAGTTCATTGAGGAAGAAGCTTGGGATGGAAGCATTGAGAAAACAATCAATGTGAAGAGTTGTTTGTCTCATGATGATAATGAGGATGAGATGGCTGAAATACATCTGTCATTAGGAGCACCACCTCCACCAACACAAGCATAGCAAGGGACACCACAAGCAGGAATGAGGACACCCCTAAGAAGTAATGATAGTACTTCTTCAAGCACACCACAAGGAGCAGATTTGAGTGCCTCTTCAAGCACAAGTACACCAAATGAAGGAGGAACCAGATTCAGAAATTTGAAAGATATTTATGAGCAAGAGGCAACAAATGAAGGTATGAACTCTTTATTTGCATTACATTTTCATGTTGATGATCCTATTCATTTTGAGGAAGCTATAAAAGATAAGAAATGGATAGATGCTATGGATGAAGAAATGAATGCAATAGAGAAAAATAAAACATGGGAATTGGTTGATCTCCCTAAAGGTAAAGAAGTCATTGGAGTAAAATGGGTCTACAAGAACAAGAGAAATGCTGAAGGAAGGATTGAAAGGCACAAATCCAGACTTGTTGTCAAAGGCTACAAGCAGCAACAAAGAAGAGATTATCAAGAAACCTTTGCACCAGTTGCAAGGATGGAAACTGTGAGAACAGTGTTGTCCATAACAACACAACAAAAATGGAAGGTTTATCAAATGGATGTGAAATCTGCATTCCTGAATGGAGTGTTGAAAGAAGAGGTATATGTTGAACAATCTCTAGGCTATGAGATTGAAGGCCAAGAGCACAAAGTATGCAAGTTGAAGAAAGCTCTTATTGGGCTGAAGTAAGCACCAAGAGCATGGTACAACAGGATAGATGCTTACCTAAAAGAAAATGGATTTGAGAAATGTGATGGAGAACCCACACTCTACATAAAATAAAATTATCGTAAGATTCTTATTGCTGTTTTATATGTAGATGATTTAATTTTTACTGGAAATGAAGTTTCTCTCATTGTTGATTTTAAAGCAGTCATGAAGAGTGAATTTGAAATGACTAATTTGGGTTTTCTGAGATATTTTCTTGGAATTGAAGTAGAGAAAAATGAAAATGGGATTTTTATTTCCCAAGCAAAATATTTTGAAGAAGTGTTGAAAAGATTCAACATGCAGAACAACAAAGCAGCTATAATTCCAACTGTCACAGGGTTAAAATTAAGCAAAGAAGACAACAACAAGGATTTTGATCCTAGATGATACAAGAGCATAGTTGGCAACCTCATGTATTTGACTACAGCTAGGCCTGATATTATGCACGCTGTAAGTTTAATCTATAGATTTATGGAAAGGCCGAAAGAGACTCATTGGCAAATAGCAAAAAGAATTCTGAGGTATGTGAAAGGAACTAAAATGTATGGAATTCTATATACCACTTCAAAAAATTATGAATTGATTGGATATACTGACAATGATTGGGATGGAAGTATAGATGACCGGTAAAGCACATCTAGTTATGATTTTCATATGGGTTCAGGAGCCATTTCATGGGCTTCTAAGAAACAACCAATTGCGGCATTGTCTATAGCAGAAGCAGAATATGTGGCAGCAACAACATCAGCATGCCAAGTAGTATGGATGAGAAGAATTTTGAGAGATTTATGTCATGAGCAGGACAAAGGAACGACAATTTATTGTGACAATAGCTCAGCTATAGCATTGTTAAAAAATTATGTGTTTCACAAGAGAACGAAACACATAGATGTCAAGTTTGTTGGAAATGTTGTCATTGATGGCAAAGGAGGCAATAGAGGTAGAGACAAACAAAGGACAACAGTAGAGGCTAAGGAAAATACAGTGACAGGAGTGCACATTTGGTAGAGAAGCAGAAATACAGTGACAGAATGAGAGAATGCAGGGCAACAGACTATGGCAGCTTTCACACATAATCACAATAAGGGCTTCGGAGAATGCAAAATAAAAACCTGGAATGTGCATTGTAATCACTGATAGAACTGTTAGTTTAGCATGCGAAAACGCAAAGTGAAACAGATACATTGAAAGGTCAAGACGGAACCTTGAGGGTAATGGAACCAAGCCTTTAACAATAAAAATCTAATACAGTCAGGTGTTAAACCTTATGATAGCGTTATATTAAAATACCAATGAAACAGGGTTCATATATATCAAAGTGCCGGATAAAGGTATATAACGAAATCAAGAAGGGTTTATATATTATAGTTTGAACGGAGCTTATATGTATATGTATATAACGAAGGTGCGAAGTTTTTTATTGGAGCAGAACCATGAATGAAAGAGGAACCCTAAGTGTGAACAGTAAAACCAGAGGTAGGTAAACCAACAGTATCGCGTGGTGTAAAAAATGGTAAGTGGATTTCTCAAAATGAACGCAATATATGTCATTGATGGCCACGTGTCCTAAAGCGGTTTCCAAATACAACTTTTTCACGTGATTTTGGAGAATTATGTGATGAGCATATAAGTTGTGCGATATTGCACGTTGTCCATTGGATGGGGGTCCAAAACTTAGTTGGTGCATGAGAATAGATTGACCGTCCGATCAAAGGATAAGGTGCGGGGAAGAGAACCAAGGATGTGGGTCCTACATTCATAGCTGCGGAGCCAAAGTATTATGCGAATGACTATGTATTCTGTGTTATGAAAGTTAATAAATAGGCGGAGGCTATAACGGATATTAATATATGTTGATATATGATGGGGCGAATGCAGGTTGAATTACATGGTAAAGTGTTCACATGTAAGTTAAATGTGTGGGTTTATTATAAGGTTCATAATAAATTGAACGGGGTCGCTATATATGTCCATATATTATAATTGATATGCAAATCACCAAAGGAGTGCTACATATGATGGTCAGCATATAGTAGTACGTTGTGGGCCTGAGCGCTTTTACATGAAGTCGGGGTTCGATACCTATTGCAATGTTAATATGTTACACAGCTAAGACTATACTGGGAGCGGAAGTACTAATCAAAATATACAACCCGAGAGGCCATATATATATATATATTAGTGTTGGGCTTAAGTCTGAGTCCAAGACTTAATATAATGTTCATGGAAGATATTGTGTGTGTAGTGTGGGACCCCCTACATAAAATTCCGAGAATCATAACCCAAGCTGGAGGATATATAAACCTTATTCCGAGAACCTTAAACCAGGTTATAGGATACATTAAAGCTGAAGTGGAAAGTTTATATATATACAGCGCTTTATATATGTTGCGCTTTATTTACAAAGGACCAAAGCATATATATTTTTATATGTAGCGCTCTATCGTTCGAGTCAAAACAAACGAAGTACCACATGGTGGGACCCTCGAGTATCGCATCGGAGAAACTAATGGCAGAGGAACATATTAAAAAAAGTTCCGATGGAAGCGAACCCGATTCACTTATAAACTGTGAGACCTATATTTGTTTTAATTCAGCCTCAAAGCGCATCGGAGCAAGTTATCGCATCGGAAATAAATTGCAATCGAACAATCTATTGAATGTTGCGATTGCAATGGTGCAATTCAATCACAACCGTCGGATCATTGAAAAGTACAACCGTTGGATCTAAAGAAAAACAGAGTCGGGTCTACAGTGACCCATCGCATCGGCGTAGTGAAGTGTACAGTAACTGATCACATCGAAGGAAAACAGACCAACGGAACATCGGAGCATCGGAACACACAACTAGAAGTTGTGATTGCGATTAATCACAATTAGAAGAATTTAGGAGGTGACTCATCGCATCGGAGAATAAAGTAAGCTCAGCGAGTGGGCCCGAAAGAGCATTTTAAGTATTAAAAAGTTTTTTATTTAAGTTCTCCATGAGTTGATTTGCGTTACATAAAGGGGCAGTTTATATGTTAAAAACACTTCAATATCTTACCGAGAGTTGAATTGCGATATATGAAAAGCGCAATTACATATATATGGCAGTTACACTGCGACAGTGAACAGAAGATCAAACAGAGCCGAAAGCGACAAACACAGTCACAAAAAAGACAAACATATTGATCCAAAACTGAATAAGTTGATTTTTAATCCTCATTGTAACTGAATGTATATGTTTTTGATTGGTTTATATTGTTTGTGATGCATTGGCAAGTCTCTAGAAGAAAACAAAATTCCCACTGTAATATTAAAATTAGTACATACAACTATACTTTTCTGAGTGAGCTGGAAAAGAAATGAGAAGGCAGAGGGCTAAGAGGTATGGCTATCCATTTCAAATTCCCTGAGGAATACAAACAATCATAAGGAAATCTCTATAAATGATATCACCATGATATGCATAGAGGTTAGAGAGTGAGGATAGAGAATGCAGAGTATGAAAATTGAGGCAGAGAAGATAAGGAAGAGAGGAGCATAAAGAGATGCTACAGAACAGAGTTGATATCTGAGGTAAATCAACAAATATTTTGTTTTGATTGAATGAGGAAGTTGGAGCGTCCCTGTCAAGTTGAAGCTTGATAGATTTCAGTTGTAGCTAACTGAGGTTGGAGCCTCCTGTTGGTTGGTGCCTGCAGAAAATCAGTGGGGAGAGGAAGTTGGAGCTTGCCTTTGCATCACAACAATAATGAGATGTGGTTTTCTCCCTTTATGGGTTTCCACTTATATCTGTTGTCTATGTGTATATTGCCTATGTGTTGATATGATCTACTCGATCTGCTTAATGTTTGCTACTCTCATAATAAGTTTGGTGTCACATTAATTTAATACTTGCTGCAACATATTAAGACTGTTCACATATTAAAGTTGGTTGTAAAATTAAGCTGTAAATAAGTTTGATGAAAAATTTAAAAAACTTATGTATGTGTTAAAATGATTCACCCCCCTCTTAGTTTAACTAAGGATTCAATAATTGGTATCAGAGCCAGTTCCTTTAGTACCAGTTTAACCACTGAAAGGAGATCCTAGGTCCCCAGGATGGCTAGTCAAGAAGGATGCTCAACCAATAAAGCTCCTTTTTTCACTAGTGCTAATTATGCCTTCTGGAAAATCATAATGAGAGCATACATAATGTCTCTAGGAATAGAGGTTTGGGCTTCTGTGGAATTTGGATATGCCCCAAAGGCTACTGACCTAGAGAGAGAAGCTAAACAAGAATTTGTAGCAAATGCAAAGGCCATGAATGCAATCTTAAATGGACTATGTGAGGCTAAATTTATCAAAGTAATGCACAACAAGATTGCCAAAGATATGTGGGATACTCTTGAAAACATCCATGAGGGAAATAAAAAGGTAGAGACAACCAAACTTCAAATATATAGAGCTCAGTTTGAAAATTTAAAAATGAATGATGATGAAGATGTTGGCGGCTTCTTCTTAAGAGTTGCAGAAATTGTTAACAATATGAAAGCTCTTGGAGAAACCATACCAGAAA
Organism: Pinus albicaulis; assembly: GCA_034641835.2. Lineage (NCBI taxonomy): Eukaryota > Viridiplantae > Streptophyta > Pinopsida > Pinales > Pinaceae > Pinus > Pinus albicaulis. The sequence continues at coordinate 1,433,238,721 of CM076572.1, forward strand.
GTGTAATTGTACAAAATATTCTAAGATCTCTTCCACCCAGTTTTAACCCCAAGGTGACTGCAATAGAAGAAACAGCTGATTGGGAAACCTTGACCATGAACCAATTACTTGGAAATCTAACAGCCTATGAGATGAGACTCCCACAAAAGAAGCCAAGTGCGAGGGAGGCAACTTTTAAAACATAAAAGAAGAAATAAGAAAAGGAAGATATATGCTCTTGCTCTGATGAAGAAGAGGCTAAATTTGTCAAGAAACTGGATAGAGATTTAGGTAAATACAAAGGTAAACTTCCTTTCAAATGCTTTAACTGTGGAAGAGTTGGACATTATGCTGCTAAGTGTCCTCACAATAAAGTAAGGAATCAGGCTCAAGAATCAGAGAAAACTACATCAAAGAACTGGCAGAAAGGAAAGAAATTCAGTAGAAAATCTTTCTATGCTCAACAAGACAAAAGTGCATCTAAAGACTCAAATGAACCCTCAAGTGAAGAAGGAACCTCTAAATTTTTATTGGTGGCCATAGAAGAACTTGAAGGACTCCTTCTAGAAGATGAAGAAGAAGGTGAAGTTGACCTTGAGGGGGAGCTAAGAAGTGCCCTGGAGGAGATTGACAGACTCAAACTAAAGTGCAGAAAACAAAAAGACATTCTCCTCAAGTATGTATGAGAAGAACAGAATTCAGAAGTCCTCATGCAGCTAAAGATAGAGCTTGAAGAAGCCAAGAAGATAGAAGACATGTTACTTAATAAAATCAAGGATAAAACTTAGGAACAAGAGAAGTTGGAAGAAGAAGTAGTATGTCTGAGGAAGAAATTAGAAAATGCTCAAAGGAAAGTGGCCATAAATTCTTCTCAAACAACAAGCTCTGGTAAGTTGAATGAGATTCTGGATGCTCAAATATCTCCTCTGATAAAAAATGGGATAGGCTATGAAGGAGAATCAAGTAAAAGCAAAGAAAAAGAAAACAAAAATATTATTTCTGTAAAAGCAAAGAAGGTTGATGAAGCAGCTCAAATAATTCCTACAAAAGAAGAAACATGTAATGAGGGAGACAGGAACCAGAAGAAACCTCTAATAACAAATAATGAAATAAATACTCAGACAACAGAAAAAGGCTCATATACCCTTGAGTATGTCAAATTTGGAAGCCATCAAAGGAGATTCTTCCCTCCTATGAAAAATGCCACTTGTTATGCCTGCCACAAGCTAAGACACATTGCTGCATACTGTCATACAAGGAGGAGTAATTCAAACTAGTAAAAGATGCAAATAGTGAAGAGACTGTCTCAAGCAAACAAATGGAGAAGACAACCTCACATCAGGTATGCAAGTTGTTTCTAACGGTTACTGTTTTCATTGTAAGGAATTTGGCCATAAAATCATTGAGTGCAGAAAATATGGACAAAGATTGATGTACAACACCTCAAGCAGGTTTAGGAATCAAGGAGATTTTACTCATACTCACAATTATGCAAAAATTATGATCAAATGATGTGTATGCAATAAAATTGGACATATGCCTTCCAAATGTCCTCTCAGAGGATGTGGTTCATCATCTCAAAAAAGATATCAAACAAAAGGATGTTTCTAGTGGAAAAATAAGGTGAATAAATGTGACCTAGCTCTAACTGTTCAAGACCTGAAAAGCCAATGGTATTTGGATAGTGGCTACTCAAAACATATGACTGGAGACAGAAGCAAGTTTATCACTTTTGATGAAAATAAATCTGCTAATGTTACTTTTGGCAATGATAAATTAGGAAAAATCAAAGGAAAAGGCTCAGTCAGCCTAGATAATGGCAGAGGAAAGGCCCAAGATGTACAATTTGTAGATGGGCTGAAAGAAAATTTGCTGAGTGTCAGTCAAATGTGTGACAAAGGCTGTGAAGTTCTTTTTAGAGCACAAGACTATGAAGTCAGATCAAGCACCACAGGAAAGACTCTGCTCAAAGGTGTTCGAATAGAGAGTAATGTTTACATAGTGAAAGAGGAAGATGAAGCATGCCATCTTAGCAAACTCGAGGAGTCATGGTTATGGCATAGGATATTGGGACATCTCAGCTTTGATCATATCATCAGACTGAGCAAGAAGAAAGCTATCAGAGACATGCCAGAAATAAAAAGGCCTTCCAATACCATATGCAAAACTTGTCAATTGGGCAAACAGACCTGCACATTCTTTAAGGCCAAAGATGAGTTATCAACAAGAAGACCACTCCAGCTTGTGCACATGGACCTGTGTGGACCTGCAAGAACTAAAACACCAAGTGGAGAATCCTACTTCATGCTGATAATAGATGATTTTTCCAGAATGACATGGGTTGCATTTCTTAAGAATAAATCGGAAGCTTTGGAAAAATTCAAAATATTCAAAGCTTTAGCAGAAAATAAAATAGGATTCAAGCTAAAATGCATCAGATCAGACAGAGGAGATGAATTCACAGATTATGACTTTGCAGACCTATACAATGAACATGGGATAAATCAACAACTTACTATTGCAGGGACACCTCAGTAGAATGGAGTAGCAGAGAGACAAAATAGGTTTGTACAACAAATTTCTAGAGCCATGATGCAAGAGAGTAATATTCCTCAAACCTTCTGGGAAGAAGCAGTACACACAGCGGTGCATATCCTTAACAAAGCTCATTTAAGGCCAAGTAGTGACAAGACTCCCTATGAACTATGGCATGGTAAACTAGCTTCAATCAAGCACTTTAGAATCTTTGGAAGCAAGTGTTACATAAATAATAATGATGAAAATATAGGGAAATTTGATGCAAGAGCAGATGAAAAGATATTTCTAGGATATGCATCCAAGAGTAAAGGGTACAGGTGCTACAACAAGACTCTTCGAAAAATTGTAGAAAGCATTGACGTAAGATTTGATGAAGAACTTCCAAACAAGACAAGAAGTACAAACTGTAGCAGTCCTTCAGACAACCATGAAGAAGAAAACCAAGATGATGATGAAACAAGCAAGACAACAGAAGATGTTGAACTGAGCTCGAAATCCCCCTCAAGATACACTCAAAAGAATCATCCAGAAGATCAGATCATTGGAGACAAGAGAGTAGGGGTCCAAACAAGAAGGCAACTAACTGAACAGACAGAAGAGGTATACATAGCCATGTTATCACAAATGGAGCCAAAGAAGTTTGAAGAAGCCAACAAGGACAAGTATTGGGTGAATGCTATGAATGAAGAATTGGACGAAATTGAGAAGAACAATACATGGGAATTAGTTCCTAGACCCACTGAGAAAAATGTCATAGGCTCAAAATGGGTATTCAAAAATAAAATGAATGAGCAAGGACAGGTAATTAGGAATAAAGCCAGACGTGTTTGCAAAGGATATTCACAAATCAAAGGACTTGATTATGATGAAATTTTTTCCCCTGTAGCCAGAATGGAAGCTATCAGAATGTTTCTAGCCTTTTCACGCTACCAAGACTTCAAGGTATATCAAATGGATATGAAATCTGCATTTCTGAATGGAGATCTAGAAGAAGAATTCTACATGGAACAACCAGAAGGTTTCTCTTTAACATACAAAGAAGACTATGTGTGTAGACTAAAGAAGGCTCTATATGGACTAAAAGAAGCTCCTCGTGCTTGATACTCAAGGCTAGATAAGTACTCGCAAAAACAAGGCTTTAAAAGAGGAGGAGTAGACAATAATCTATACATAAAAGCCCATGAAAATGAACTCCTGATTGTTGTAGTATATGTTGATGACATTATGTTTGGAAGCAACAAAGATGAGCTAGCAAAAGGATTTGCTGAAGAGATGAAATCAGAGTTTGAGATGTCTATGATTGGAGAGCTCACTTTCTACTTAGGACTTCAAATTTAGCAAAGGAGCACAGGTAAATTCATCTCACAAGAAAAATACTTAAAAGAGATGTTGAAAAAGTTCAAAATGGAAGACTGCAAACCTGTGTCAACTCCCATGATCACTGGATGCAAGCTATGTGTGTAGTCAATTTAGTGTCCTAAATTGCTAACATAAATTATCAACCAAGGTTAGTAAACTGATGAAGTGTGGTGCACTGTATGTGCTTAAGTGACCTCTTCCTTACTTTGTTGTATGTGTTTTATTGATGTTTTTGGGGGTTTTGTCTTCTTAGTACTTAGTACGTTACTCTATGTTCAAAATATGAAATCAAATCTATGTCAAAAAGAAAATAAAAGGAAACCTTAGACTCAAAACAGAGTGTAATTGTAAATTCTATCCCTAGTTAGGAAAATGATGAAAAACAGAGCATTCTAATCCATGGATATCCTAACTTGCACATGAACATGAAATGTAACTCAAGACATTACAACTTAATCTGATTCATTTAGTTAAAGATTTGTTGGAAGAGCTTGTGAAAAAGATTAATTTTAATGCAATGAGGATCTTCTATCTAATTGCAAAACAGAAAATGCTAATTAACTCAACATAATACAACCAAATCTCTTTCATCTAATATTGATATGTTGGAAGAGCTTTTAAGAAAAAGAATGGTTGTAAGATAATGAGGATCTTTTAATCTAATTGAAAAACAGAAAATGCTAATTAACTCAACATAATACAACCAAATCTCTTTCATCTAATATTGATATGTTGGAAGAGATTTTAAGAAAAATAATGGTTGTAAGATAATGATGATCTTTTAATCTAATTGCAAAACAGAAAATGCTAATTAACTCAACATAATACAACCAAATCTCTTTCATCTAATATTGATATGTTGGAAGAGATTTTAAGAAAAAGAATGGTTGTAAGATAATGAGGATCTTTTAATCTAATTGCAAAACAGAAAATGTTAATTAACTCAACATAATACAACCAAATCTCTTTCATCTAATATTGATATGTTGGAAGAGCTTTTAAGAAAAAGAATGTATGTAAGATAATGAGGATCTGTTAGTTAAACAAATAATGCAAGACATGAATTAAAAGCTAACAACGCATAATTAAAAGCTACTTATCTAGAAAGCATGTAGAAGCCTCCTTGGATAGCAGGGGCCCTCTGCTACCAATTTGGTGAAATTCTTCAGCTCCTTAAAGTTGTAATCAAAACAACATCAAAGAACTTCTTTATTAAAAAAAACTCACAAATCTACATCCCATTCCATCTTAAGCTTTGTTACAAAAGACTCTCTATTCCTTTCTCTCCTTCTCCTAATTTTTCATTACTCATGATAGGAGAAAGCTTCTCTTATTTATACAAAATATGAGAATTTATCTCATTAATGGGAGTCCATGAATCTCTCCCTCCATCTCTAGAGTTACAATCAAAATAGGAAATGATAAGACACATGTCTTCTAGAGTTTTAACACAACTAAGAAATGAGACACATATCCTCTTAGAGTTTCAATACAACAAGGAAATGAGACACATATCCTCTTAGAGTTTCAATACAAGGAGGAAATGAGACAAATGTCCTCATGATCCCATGATATTCTCCAACAAAATTCGAATTTGGCCTTAGAGTGCCACATAAGGGTCTTCTAGAAGTCTCCTTTTGACCTACACATGTCAACAATCTCAACCCACTTGTTAGGTATAAGCATATACACATTATTTTATAATTTTTAACCAAAAATTCACTTAAAAAGACTAAGAATTAATAAAGTTTGGAAAAACATAAATGTGGCCCAATGATAATGAAAGTGGGATGAATGTAGTGACATGGTAGTGAAATGGAGGTGAAATGGAGGTGATATAATGGACAATAGTGAAAGTGTAATGGAAATGAATGACATTTTCAAGACCCAACACTATGTGCTGATGATGGATATGCTGATATAGATCAAAGACTCTATAGATCCATGATAGGAAGTCTGTTGTACCTAACAGCATAAAGACCAGACATTATGTTGGCAATAGGACTTGTGGCTAGATATCAAGTAGTACCTAAACAAAATCACCTTCTACCAGTCAAAAGAATATTCAAATATCTACAAGGAACCACACAATATGGACTTTGGTATCCAAAAGGCAAAAGCTTCACTTTGACAGCATACACAGATGCGGATTGGGCCAGTCGTGTGGATGACAAGAAAAGCACAAGTGGAGGTGCATTCTATCTAGGAGAAAGTCTGGTGGCATGGATAAGCAAGAAACAAACATCTATTTCTCTATCTACAGTAGAAGTAGAATACATAGTAGCAGCAACATGTTGCACACAAGTCATGTGGATGAAGCAAAACCTCCAAGACATGAAGGTAAGAATTGATGAACCCATCTCTATCAAATGTGATAATAAAAGTGCTATAAGTATTTCAAAAAATCCTGTACTTCATTCAAAAACTAAACACATCCCAATCAAGTACCATTTTCTAAGAGAACAAGTAGCACAGAAGGTAGTAAAGTTGGAATATGTGCCAAAAAAAGAACAAACAATAGATATATTCACAAAACCTCTTGCTAAAGAGCCATTCAAATATCTCAGAAACAAACTAGGGGTAGTGTCTTCAGATACTACTCTCTGAAAGAAAAAGAAAGCTTTAGTCCAGGGGGAGAAAAAAAAAGAAGACATCATTCCAGGGGGAGATCAGTCGATAGAGAGAGCTATAGAAATGCCAGAGCAACTAAATATAGCAGGAAACAGGTCCTCAAGATCAAAGCAACATGGACGAGATTTAAAAGCACACTGGGAAATGAGCAACCCTTTGCCATTGATGTCAAAGGGGGAGGAAAAGCGAGCAATAGAAGAAAGGGTCCTAAAAGGCAAGCAAAGGAGTATTTCAATCAATACCAAAGGGGGAGACTATTGGAAATGTTGTCATTGATGGAAAACGAGGCAGCAGAGGTAGAGACAGACAAAGGATAGCAACAGAGGCTAAGGAAAATACAGTGATAGGAGTGCACATTTGGCAGAGCAGCAAAAATATAGTGACATGATATGTACAGTGACAGGAAATACAGTGATAGAATGAGAGAATGCAGGGCAACAGACTATGGCAACTTTCACACATAATCACAGTAAGGGCTTCGGAGAATGAGAAATACAAACCTGGAATGCGCATTTTAATCACTGATAGAACTGTTAGTTTAGTATGAGAAAACGCAAAGTGCAACAGAAATGTTGAAAGGTCAAGACAGAACCTTAAGGGTAATGGACCCAAGCGTTTAACAATAAAAATCTAATACAGTCAGGTGTTAAACCTTATGATAACGTTATATTAAAATAGCAACGAAACAGTGTTCATATATATCAAAGTGCTGAAGAAAGGTATATAACGAAATCAAGAAGGGTTTATATATTATAGTTTGAACAGAGCTTATATGTATATGTATATAACAAAGGCACGGAGTTTTTTATTGAAGCGGAACCATGAATGAAAGCGGAACCCTAAGTGTGAACAGTAAAACCAGAGGTAAGTAAACTGACAGTATCACGCGGTGTCAAAAATGGTAAGTGGATTTCTAAAAATGAATGCGATATATGTCATTGATGGCCACGTTTCCTAAAGCAGTTTCCAAATACAACTTTTTTTACGTGATTTTGAAGAATTATGTGACGAGAATATAAGTTGTGCGATATTGCGCGTCATTCATTAGATGGGGGTCCAAAGCTCAGTTGGTGCGCGAGAACAGATTGACCGTCTGATCAAAGGAGAAGGTGCGGGGAAGAGAACCAAGGATATGGGTCCTACATTCATAGCTGTGGAGCCAAAGTATTATGCGAATGACTGTGTATTCTGTGTTATGAAAGTTAATAAATAGGCGGAGGCTATAACGGATATTAATATATGTTGATATATGATGGGGTGAATGCAGGTTGAATTACATGGTAAAGTGTTCACATGTAAGTTAAATGTGTGGGTTTATTATAAGGTTCATAATAAATTGAACGGGGTCGCTATATATGTTCATATATTATGATTGATATGCAAATCACCAAAGGAGTGCTACATATGATGGTCAGCATATAGTAGTACGCTGTGGGCCCGAGCACTTTTACAGGAAGTTGGGGTTTGATACCTATTGGAATGTTAATATGTTACACGGCTAAGACTATACTGGGAGTGAAAGTACTAATCAAACTATAGAACCTGAGAGGCTATATATATATATATATATATATATATATATATATATATATTAGTACTGGGCTTAAGTCTGAGTCCAAGACTTAATATAATGTTCACGAAAGATATTGTGTGTGTAGTGTGGGACCCCCTACATAAAATTACGAGAATCATAACCCAAGCTGGAGGATACATAAACCTTATTCCGAGAACCTTAACCCAAGCTGGAGGATACATTAAAGTTGGAGACGAAAGTATATATATATATATATATATATATATATATATAGCACTTTATATATGTTGCACTTTATTTACAAAGGACCAAAGCATATATATTTTTATATGTAGCGCTCTATCGTTCGAGTCAAAACAAACGAAGTACCACATGGTGGCACCCTAAAGTATCGTATCAGAGAAACTAATGGCAGAGGAACATATTAACAAAAGTTCCGATGGAAGCAGACTCGATTCACTTATAAACTGTGAGACCTATATTTGTTTGAATTCAACCTCAAAGTGCATCGGAGCAAGTTATCACATCGTAAGTAAAGTGCAATCAAACAATTTGTTGAATGTTGCAATCGCGATGGTGCGATTCAATCGCAACCGTCAGATCATTGAAGAGTGCAACTATTGGATCTAAAGAAAAACAGAGTGGGGTTTACAGTGACCCATCGCATCGGCACAGTGAAGTTTACAATAACTGATCGCATCGGATGAAAACAGACCATCAGAACATCAGAGCATCGAAACACACAACTAGAAGTTGCGATTGCCATTAATCGCAATCGGAAGAATTCAGGAGGTGACTCATCGCATCGGAGAATAAAGCAAGCTCGGCGAGTGGGCCCGAAAGGGCATTTTAAGTATTAATTTTTTTTTATTTAAGTTCTCCATGAGTTTATTTGCGTTACATAAATGGGCATTTTATATGTTAAAAACACTTCATTATCATGACGAGAGTTGAATTGCGATATATGAAAAGCACAGTTACATATATATGGCAGTTACACTGTGACAGTGAACATGAGATCAAACAGAGCCAAAAGGGACACACACAGTCACAAAGATGACAAACACAGTGATCCAAAACTGAATAAGTTGATTTGTAATCCTCATTGTAGCTGAATGTATACGTTTTTGATTGGTTTATATTGTTTGTGATGCATTGGAAAGTCTCCAAAAGAAAACAAAATTCCCACTGTTATATTAAAATTAGTACATACAACTATAATTTTCTGAGTGAGTTGGAAAAGAAATGAGAAGGCAGAGGGATAAGAGGTATGGCTATCCAGTTCAAATTCCCTGAGGAATACAAACAGTCATAAGGAAATCTCTATAAATTATATCACCGTGATATGCATAGAGGTTAGAGAGTGAGGATAGAGAATGCAAAGTATGAAAATTGAGGCAGAGAAGATAAGGAAGAGAGGAGCAGAAAGAGATGCTACAGAAAAAAGCTGATATCTGAGGTAAATCAGAAAATATTTTCTTTTGATTGAATGAGGAAGTTGGAGCTTCCCTGTCAAGTTGAAGCTTGATAGATGTTAGTTGTAGCTGACTATGGTTGGAGCCTCCTGTAGGTTGGTGCATGTAGAAAATCAGTGGTGAGAGGAAGTTGGAGCTTGCCTTTGCATCACAACAATAATGAGATGTGGTTTTCTCCCTTTATGGGTTTCCACTTATATTTTCTGTCTCTGTGTGTATTTAATATGTGTTGATATGATCTACCTAATTTGCTTAATTTTTACTGCTCTCATAATAAGTTTGATGTCACATTAATTTTATACTTGCTGCAACATATTAAGACTGTTCACATATTAAAGTTGGTTTTAAAATTAAGTTGTAAATAAGTTTGATGAAAAATTTAAAAAGCTTATGCATGTGTTAAACTGATTCACCCCCCCTCTCAGTTTAACTAAGGATTTAACAAAGTTTCACTACATCAGGGAGCTAGTGAACAATGGAGAAATAATTTTAAAACATTGCAGAACAAAGGATCAGTTTGCAGACATTCTGAGAAAGCCATTGGGGCAAAAGAGTTTTGATTATTTGAGGAAATGCATGGGTATGACAGAAAACCTAGTAGCTGACTTTAAGGGGGAGTGTTGAAATATTAAACTCACCTGCAAACCCTGTGCAGGAGAAAGAGGAGTACAACAAGGGAAAAATGGTTGAGTGCACACCATCATGCATTTATCAGCGAGATAAATGAAACTGTAAGGATTTTTTTTTTTTTATGGGCCATAGCCACCTTTGCAAGAGAATTAATGGTTTTGTGGTTCAAACCACGCAACAACAGAGTTTTTGATAAACAGTCAAATCGGGATTTTAAGTCCTCACCAACCAATAGATAGGAGTTTTTTGTTTACGCGGCAATATTCAATTTGAATGGGCCACGTCATTGTGGACCCCATTTGCCAAAATCACACATCGCAACTTTTGAAGTTAGCCAACTGCAGCCACAATGCTATGTTAATTTGCGATGCGATATTGCCGATATTGCATACTGCATATCGCATGCGCAATATGATTAAGATTATTTCATGTTGTTTCACTTGTGATGCTATATCGCTGATATCTCATATCACACATCACAAGCGCAATGTGTTAAATTTCACTTCCCACCGCAGCTGCAAAGTTATGTTGTTCCACATGCGATGCGATATTTCTGCCATCACATATCACACATCGCATGCACAAAGTTATGTTGCTTCACTTGCGATGCGATATCATTGCCATCGGCGATCACATATCACATGCACAAAGTGTTCCACTCGCAGACCAAGTTATAGTTTGCGATGCGATATGGGCTCCACCAGCGACCAATGAAATTGCAATTGCATAGAGTTGGGGTCTGTTGACGTAGGGTTGTTTGGGATGCGAAAAGGATTCCAATGTGGTTTAATATCCGGTTGAATTCCGTGATAATTGTTTTCTATTTTAAACCCTGCGCCATATAAAAAAGAATAGCCGGTATGCTTATTTAGAAGTGAGAATGTAAGCTAGCAAGCAAGTAGAGAAGCAAAGCACAAATTTTTTTTGTGAGAGACAGAGAGGGAGATTAGTTGGACACTGCGTGTGAAGTAGTTCCACATATTTTGTAAACCCCTCTGATAGAGGAAGAACATCATTTTGTAATAGTTTTTCATTTTAATGAAATAGAAGCATTTTGTGTTAAAGTATTTGTCCAGCAAACAAATTTTTATAAGTGCTCTTTGTGTTAGGAGGATAATTTTTATTCTCTCTGTGTGTTCCAAAATATTCAGAAATTCCAAAAATCTGCGCGAGGATTATCAACTGCGGATTATTCATAGGGATATCAACTGCAGATTATTCATAGGGACATTAAAGCAATCAATATTTTGTTGGACGAAAATATGAACGCTAAGATAGCAGACTTTGGCTTAGCAAGACTCTTTCCTAAAAATGAGAGCCACGTCAGCACAAGAGTTGCTGGAACCTAGTAAGATTTCAAAATAATCATTACTTTGATACACTCCCTGAAGCTATTAACAATTAGTGATGAATATGTTTTAACAGTCTCGTATGATCATTTTTCTTTTGGCTATTTACCTGCTTTGTAATGTTTTAACATTCTAGGATCCACTAATACAATTTCCTTTGCAATAGTTTTCACTTATGGTCACTCAATTACTAAAATTTCCCTTTCCATATAATCTTTGACAATGTAAATTGGATATGCAGTGGGTATATGGCACCAGAGTATGCTATGTAGGGGCAATTATCTATAAAAGTTGATGTTTGTAGCTTTGGCGTTCGTTCTCTTGGAACTTATTATAGGAAGAAAGAATAATGATTATAATCTGTCACTTGAAATGCAGATGCTTTTAGAATGGGTGATATACTCTGGTACTGTTCTCATTTTATATCCAACTGAGCTTATTTACCATAGCTAGGCTATTCTTTTCAATTTTGTCTAGAAAGTCATTTTTCATGGAATCTGGTTATTATTTATCATTTTGAACACGATAAAATGAAATTAAGGTTGATAAAGTATCAAGATGATGATTCTTCGTGGTTATGCAGGCGTGGAGATTATATAAACATGGAAATATTGTGGATATGATTGATCCAACGATAATTGAAATGTGCAACATGGAGGAAGCATTGAGATGTGTTCATGTTGGCCTTTTATGTACACAAGCTGACTCATCACTTCGTCCATCAATGTCTCTAATCACTTTGATGCTTTCATCTCATTCTGTGACACTGCCAGATCCCACACAGCATGCTTTTGTGAGATCTCATGTTTCTGAAAATACCAAGTCCACCAGCTGTGGCTCTGGGGTTTCACAATCTGCCAGCATTTCTTCCCATCATCTGCTGTGTCTCACGCTCCTCCGTCAAACGCTGATGCTTCGATTACAGAATTGGTACCCAGGTAACACACATCTTGCAATCTAGCGGCCTTCAAAATGGTACATATTTCAATGTCCTGGCATAAGTGGCAGATAGGGATGTGCATTATCTGTGATAATATTACTTTAGTATGCAATTGTAACAGTTGTCAAGCTTTTGTGAGTGGTAGGAGTGAATGTTGTCATATTTTTTGTGAGTGGTGAGAGTGATTATTGTCCTCTTCTCCACCCCACCTCTATCTTGTTGGGTTGAGTGTGATGGATTGTTGTCATATTTCAAGTCTCAAGTTATGATATTTATGTTCCTTGCTAGCTTCTTGTCATGTTCTTTATGTAACTACATTATTTTCAAGATTCCTCAATAGCAGGAGCAGGAAGGTGTCTAAAACAACATTTAGATATAAAATTTAACAAGGAAAAATTCAAATCTGCACTTTCTACAGTCGAGATTTAGAAGATTTAGATTTAGAACTTAATGAAATGTTGATTTGTCCTATGATTTGCTATTGTTATTATGAATATTAACTCGTTATTGATAATGATAATGATATTATGGTTTTTAATTTATGACAAACCACCGCACATATTATGATATAGAATTTGAGTTTAATTAGTTTGATCTTGATTCCTGTGTTATTTGTTACTTTCAAAATCGATGAAATTTATATAAAATTTAAAATTTTATAAACAAAAAAATCGTTAAATTTTTGTTTTAAAAAAAACAACAGTCTTTACATTAAATACTTTAAATTAAATTATTGATAAATATAAAATATTAGTTAATGTGTGTGAAATAATTATAAAAATCTACAGATAATTCTCTGTTTCTACAAAATATTCACCACATATCATGTTTAAAATATGAAATAACTTTTACGATATGCATTGTCATGATGACACATTTTTATTAGTATTAAATAAATTTTAAGTAAATTTTGTTATGATGACACATTTAATAAATTTACCAATCCAAATTAAACACGAGTCCCTGAATAGTTCTATCTAGCTGTTTCCTGTCGAAGTTGTCTACCGAGGCCACGTTTTAGCCCGAACGGCAGAAAACTGTCGGAATCCAGTCAGCTAAAACTCAAAAAATTAGGCGGTTTGAGTGTTTAGAATCCATTTTTGATGCTGGAAATGGATTCAGCACTATAAAAAACCCTAAGGGCACCCAAAATACTAAATTTTAAGAACTGTAAACAAGATTCTGGGCAAATCTTTGCCGGATTTTCTGAAAATCATTGCCAGATTCTGGGTGAAAACGTGGCCTTTTTAGACTATGCAACAAATTATTTGGTAACTATGCAAAAAATGACGACTGTTCAATATTCTGGTCAAGTTGAGCAGCATATGGTTCCGTGCTATGATGCTATTCCTGAAAACTACTACACCCGTCCAACTTTCCGGCGCATCTTTGTCATGACTTTGAAGAATCCCCAAAGTCCAAGTCCAAGTCTTTGTGGTTGTAATAGAAAATATTTATGGAAATGCGGGACACCCTAGTCATTTTTTTGATTTCTCTGATTTCAACATATAGAGCTTATACCACTTTGAGCAATTTATCATTAAGAAAATATATATATATATATATATATATATATATATATATATATATATATTTATGGCGATTCGAACACTTAGCTGCTTCACAACTCATATATATTAATTTCAAGGATAAAATTGTGTTACGTGACAAAATTTTAATGTTAGTGGAATTTTGGATGGCCTCTCAATCACTAACTAACTCACCCTTGGGGAGTGGGCAGATGCTTTCACTTGTCCTTTTTGCAAGAGATGGACTAATTCACCTTTGGGGAGTGGGCACATGCTTTTACTTATTTTTTTTCAAGAGATTGAATTCTTTATTTAGAGTTAGTGCACACCTACAATTATATTAGTAAATGTGGTTGATTTTATTAATGCTTTAACTTGTACTTTTTGCAAGAGATAGACTAATTCACCTTTGGGGATTGGGCACATGCTTTTACTTATTTCTTTTGCAAGAGATTGAACTCTTCATTTGGAGTTACTGTACTAGTACAACCATATTAGTAAATGTGGTTGATTTACCATTTTTCCCTAAGGATGGTAAGGGTGTTTACTTGATTCCGTGCTTTTGTGGGGTGCCTTAACTGGTCGATCCATTAATCAAAGGATTCTTGAAATTAAAAATCATGAGAGTAGAGATTCATAGGAATAACTCACAAAAATGGTAATTGTATTACTGCCCTTTTAAAGATTACATACGTATATATAGTTGGACTCAGATCCAACTAATTCCAATCTTAGAGAGAAGTTGAGAGAATCTCTCAACTTCCTCAACAAACCCAAACCAAACTAAGTAATCATAATCCTAACAAATCCTAATACCCTTCCTTAATGCTTACTTTACAAAACATATAATACTTAATCACAATTACAAAAGAATTACAACACTTTGAACTTTCGTCTCTTTTTCTGATCTGGTCTTCATCAACAATTCTACCCACTCCGCAGTATTCTGGATTCCGCTCTTTCTTTCTTCACATCTTCGAGCCTACCTTCCAACTCATTTAAAGTACACTTGCTTCTGACCAACAATGCTGAATTTGTAAGATTAAAAATTCTTGACACCCCCGAAGAAGATTCTTGATAATGAACTACCCTATTGGAATATTTCCATCTATGAAATAACCCCGAAGAATAAATTTCAACAGTCGTATAGGAAAATATTCTAGGTATGGAATATGATCAACGATCAATCCTACAAAGTGACCTTTACACACTTACAAACTCACAAGGTAAAGGTAACCTATAATTGTCGATCTTGGAGCACCGAAGTACAACAAGAGTCTACAACATATAACAGATTCTCACAATCAAATTAGTGATACATTCTCTCGGCATCGAAGAACGTTGAGAACCGTTATTTTAAATTGTGTAAATCTATTCAATAATTGGTTCTTTATCATAAAATTTTACAAACCAACAAAACAATACTCTCACCAATAAACCCACACTATAATGATATATTCCACACTACACCACATACTTGCACATCACATTAGAAAACGTTCTTTAGAAAAGTTTGAGAGATGGTTCAAAAGGTTCATTTTCACTTGAAGATTCTTCAACTATAGCATCAGGTGAATCTTTTGAAAATGCTGCATAGGCTTATTTTTTCAATCTTCCATTCAAAAGATCTTGGGCCCGAATTTTACAATTGAATGTTGTATGTCCATATTTATGACAATATAAGCATTCAATCTTATTTTTATTCACCCTTCCCTTGGAGAATAGTGCAAGTTCACTGTGTGAACTAGCCTCTGTGTCACCTAACCTCTTTTCTTCTGCCATAAGAGCTGCTATCATATCATCAAGTGTTTGAAGTGACATTTGACTTAGAGTAAATATGACATTATCATATTTTGAAGACAAGCTATTTAATAAAATTGCCTTTGCATCATCCTCGTCTACTTTAGAATTAATATCTGTCAACTGACTCATCAAAGCTTTTAACTCATTTATGTGTGTTGACAATGATGTCTCACTATGCATTTGGAGTTTAAACAATTGTAACTTTAAGAAAAATTTTGCATTAACAAATTTTCCCCAAATACCTTATTCAATTCATCCCATATTGCTGCAGAAGATTTCTGTAAGTCAATAAGATGTAGCTAGGAATCTGAAAGAAATAGTCCAAGGATAGACTTGGCTCTTTCCTCTATTTTTTCCCATTCAATCAACTGTTTAGCATCTGTAGGTGCTTTTTCCTTGCCTTGTATGATATCCCACAGATTCCTACTCATCATTTGTAGCTGAATTTTTACCTTCCATGTGTGGAAATTAAAGCCATAAAACTTTTCCAATGCAATAGGCTCCATGTTGGAAAGAAAATATTTACCTTTTTTTTAAGCAAAAAATATTTAGCAGATTAAATCTCCAAAATATAATACAATATTATCACAAGGAAAAATCGCCAAATGTAAGTCAAGCAATTGTGGAGTCTAAGCCAACAATATTAAAATGCACCCGAGGTGAAGAGCTACCACAGGAGTTGTGCTGGCAAACTCTGAGCTTTCACCTGAAATTCCATGGCCGAGCACAAGGAAGAAGACACGGATTTGATATACGAAAGCTTACTGAATATGGGAAGCCATGAATTGCACAATTTAGCCCAGATTTTGACTTCTGAATGTCGAACACAACTCTGGAAGCTTCAGGCAATGATGGAATCTTCTCGGGAATCCAAAAGAATAATTGGGTACATTAAGAGACTTTCCACTGAGTAGAAAAAGATGTTGGTTTAGCGTGTCACTCTGCGTTTGCTAAGAAAAATCACTGCTTTCATGGAGGACAGGGAGGCAGATGGGATGATCAATTCCCGTTGCTCTGATACCAAATTAAAAATCATGAGAGTAGAGATGCACAAGAATAACACACAAAAACGGTAATTGTATTACTGCCCTTTTAAATATTACATACGTATATATAGTTGGACTCAGATCCAACTAATTCCAATCTTAGAGAGAAGTTGAGAGAATCTCTCAACTTTGTCGACAAACCCAAACCAAACTAAGTAAGCATAATCCTAACAAATCCTAATACTCGATCCATTAATCAAAGAATTCTTGAACACATCGTTGACCTTAAGCAGAATTCTTGAACACGTAGTTGACCTTAAGCATTGTAGATCAGGCTCCTCTACCTTAAAAGAGCATGCTAAAAAGACAAAACATCACATTTCCCCCCTTTTTATTCCCTTGGGTCTTCTTGCTTGCCCTCTCTTTCTCCCTTTATGTTTTTATTTAGATTAAAATTAAATTATGACATTTTTTTTTTAATTTTTATTTATTTATTTATTTTATTATTATTATTATTATTATTATTATTATTATATTTATATTTATAGATATTCTTGATATATTAAAAAATAAATAAATAATAATAATAAAAATAATAATATTATATTAAAATTGTTAATTAATTTTTTATTTTTTTTAAACTAGGATTTTACATATTAAAATTACTTATTAAATAAGAAAATTAAGTATATTAATTAATTCATTTTTAAATATAAAAATAAATAAATGAATAAATAAATAATATTAATAAAAATAATATATTAAAATTATACACAATTATTAACTAATTTGTTTTTAAATTAATTGAATTTCTTATTTTCCTTATGTTAGTCAAACTAGTTGTTATTTATTACAATTAGTTGGAGCGTCCCTTTATCTATTTAAAATGGTTTGTAGTTCAGATTTCTCATCTTGTCCTCATGATGAACCACAATGTCTAGTTTGAAATGCGTTGGCAAAATATACTTCGATGTGATTATCACCGAAAGACTTTATATACATTTTATGGATCACAGAAGAAAAATTCCTAATGTGGTTGATTTACGTCGATCAACATCATTTTCATATGTATATTGACATATAAAAGGTGAAAAAATGTTGTATATTGACGTATATAAACCACATTTACTAATTCGGTTGTGCTAGTTGATGGTCAACATGCGTTGGGAAGATTTGTTAGCCATGGTTGACTATGGTTGACATTAATTAACTATGGTTAAAAATGGTTGGCAAAGATCGACTATGGTTGAAAATGATTGATCACAATTGGAAAAGTTAACCAAAGTGTTGACTATGGTTGAAAATGGCTGACAGCAATTACAAAGGTTGGGTTTGATTGATTATGGTCAACATTAGTTGACCATGGTTGACCATCATTACCATGTGTCAGTGCCAATATGTGCCACTCTTGAAGAATTTTTGAGTCTCCAAGCATAGTATACCCAAAGGTCCAATTTCAACAAGGAGCTTACAAGGAATATAACAGGGCAGGCATGAGCAAAATATTGTCGAGCCATGCTAGCGGGGTGCACCGATGGGTAGGCAGTGACAACAAGCGCCATGGGCGTGAATGCATGCATGGGCGGAAGTTGTCGCAATAACATCCAAGAGTGGGTGCTTGGGCCGATCCAATAGCCCAAGGCGCCCTGCACCACTAACCAGTGCAGGTGTTACTCACCAAGGGGTGTGGAGGAGGACGCATGGTGGCGCCTCGTGCCCTCCATGCCCCTCCCAAACTTGCAATTGAAATTTTTTGGGTTATGTGGTGGTCACCAACATGGGTCCATCGTGCCGACCACATTAGCCTTATGTGATAACCTAGACTGCCACATCAACCAAACTTCCATGTCAACCCCTTACACCAGCCTTCCACGCATCACACCACATCACTTAGCCCAGTCACCTCATACGCCAATCACCACCTACCACGTGGCGCCACACTGGAGACATGTGGAAAGGTTCACCTTTTAGGGTGACATCAACAAGACATTATGATGTAGGAGCAACCGACTTGAAAAATCATTGTATTTTTGGTTGACTTAGGGGGTCTAATGTTTATTAAAGAATTTCATTTATTTATAGGAATTTTGTATATTTTTATATGATTTGAGTGAAAAATATGTAGATGATGTTTTTAATGTAAATATTCTCAAATAACTGAAAATACGAGAGATATGTCATAAAAATATTAGGGATTAGGAGATCCTAGAATAGGATTTAGTAGAGTTAAAAATGGATTTAGAGGTTTTTTAGGATGTCGTTGAGCAGATTATGGATATGAACTAGAATTGGTTGCAGAATCCTTTTGTATATGTAGAAATTATACAATATGCATGTATATCTTGGATTCACCTGATCTAACAATCTGCTAAAGTTAAATATTGAATTGCTTCTACAAATCTTTTGTGCAATTAGAAAACAACACAACTTCCAATCACATGAAGCAAAGAAGAATAGATCAATGACACAACACCAGATATTCCCAGGGAAAGCTTACCACTCAAAACCCCTCTATCATATATTGTATATTCCACAAGGAATCATGAAACAATTGCATAAAATTCTTCTCACAATAATCCTCCTGTATTCAGCTAATTGTCTCACACTGTCTCAGATAAAATTGGGCCAATACATGGCCAATTTACTACCTCCAGAGAGCCTGCCTTGCTCATGTAGTTCCTGATGAATGCAATCCTTAATCAAAAAGAATCTCAACCTTCCTTAACTGTGCTAAGTATCATGGGCATCCTGTGGTGTTTTAACTAAACCTGGGTAGCCTGCTAATATCACAACTGAGAGTTACACTTCCCTTTCACCTAGATCTCAATTGGTCTCCATTGGAATTAACATGCATGCAGCTAATATTAGTAAATCTTCAGTTGCATGTGAGATCATTGCTTGTGAATTAATTAATATTTAATTCACTTTATCTCTCATTACTTGTATCTTCATTTACAACTAGCACAACTGAGTTTAACTCACTTAATTGAGTTAAACTATTTACAAATTGCACAAACTCATGCACCACTGTACTTCCAACTCTGTTACAACTAGAATTACTCTGCATGTCCCACCAACCAACCTCTAACTCGAAATTCACTTAGCTAACTGATTTTCCACTTCAGTTAACTATTTTCAAGTTCACATTGAGAATATATTATAGTTTAATGTCCATTTAAATTAATGGATAATAAAAATAGACATGCACCTAAAAATATCCTATGTGGGCCCCACCCTAGTGTAGGTGCTTAATGTCACTAGGATCATGGGTGCTGAATGTTGTTTCCGGATGCCAATTTCATTGTTTATTGTTGCAAACTTCAACACTCCCTCTCAACAAGAAAGGAATGTCCTTGCATGCGACATGCAACTCCATGTGTGCAACATGCAACGCTTGCATGCGATGTGCAACTCATGCATGCAACAATTCTCTAGTGTTTCTCGCACATGTAACTCTTGCATGCAACACTTCGCTAGTGTTTATCGCACATGCAACCTTTGCATGCAACACTTCTGAAATTGAATAGTCTCCAAACAACTGCATCAGTATAATGCATCTGTCATCAAAGTATTATGACTTGTTGCTAGCTACTGCACATGTCTATTGGATCCAATGTGCTACTGACACCTGCATCCATGCACTCTGCACTTGCTTCCAACTTTGATCTATGCTCCAGTATCTGACATCATCACTTTGATTTCATGTCCTCATGACATATTATTGCATCAATCCAATTGATCCTGCTACTGTTGCTCTCTGGGCTCCTTGTAGCCAGGTTTGATTCATGAGGTCCACACCATCTCAATGAAACTTGGCCAAAATTTCTTCTTGGGATTATTCATTCATGTCGCCCCACCTCTCACCTGGTGGTATAGCTGCATGCACTCCCTCTGCCCTTCTGGCTTGAAATATCTCTGCATGAGTGGTTGCTCCCACTCCCTGATCCTCTGTGTAGTAGATATGACCTGCAAATATAATAAAATGAAAAATATTCCCAAGAAATAACACCATAGAAGATAAAACTTCAGATCTTCATTAATATCAAAACCCTTGAGGTAGGGCAACACCATACATTCACTCGATAAGGAAGGAGATCACTCCACAAGCCATAAGCCTGCCAATACAATAATCCTTGACCTCTCCCAATGGAGAGTCTTTAGCCTCTATATAGGTTTCATACAATAAATACCATGGGTAGTTACCATTGGTCTCTCAATACCATACATCTGATATAATGGGCTTATCACTTTATTCCCTAGCTACATGTTCTCCCTTAAATAATGTAGCTTAACCACTTTATTTATTAACTATGGCCCATTTCTTTATCATTATTACATTATTACATCATATTATTCCATTGGGTACCTCCCTCTGTACCCTATATTATCCCCCCTAGGTATACTACATTACACCCCCCTTAAACATGTTTTGTCCCCGAAACATGAGAAGAACACAAATAATAAGATCTACTCAAAAGAGTATTCCACTAGTACCATTCACGTGCATCTAGCCATCCCAAAGAAAGGTGAACAATAAATCTAGTCGATGTCTCGCTCGCTTGAGATGGAAGTGGGTTTTGGTGATTCCTTTGTTTTGATGTGTTTTGGGTGGATCGCCACACCTCTCTATGTGTCGTCCGGGGGCTTTTGCTTTTGTTGCTAATTTGTTTCCACCTTGCTGGGTGATGTGGGTGGTGATATGTTGAAGCTTTAACTGATGTAATATCTTTCAATAATTCCTCCACTATTGGTGATGGAGTGGTGTCTGGTGCTTTTGCAAGTACCTTATTTGATGTCTATGTTTGGTTGTCTACCATCATGGGCTCATCATCTGATGTGTCTGCATCCTTAGTGATTTGTGCTTATTCCTCCCTAGTCTCTGGATGGTTCATAATTCAAATATCCTGCAATGTAATTTTCTTTTTTTTTATACCAGAGCTTCATGAATATCTTTTGCACATTAAAATTGACAGTACCAACGGATTCCGTCCAAGGGTGTCCCAAAACAACATCCACAACAGCCATATCTGAAGCATAAAAATAAGAATGAAACACATAATTATCCATAGAAGTCTTCAAATATTTATAAATTTGAACATCTTCATTATCAACCTGTGTGTTTTCAATATGTTTTGCTGGAACTTACAATTGTTTTAGCCAAATTAACATTGATACAATTATGCTTGCAACTAGGAATGATAGACACAATGATGTTCTCTTTCTGAATACTTCCATGAACCTATAATATGGAAATATTAGTAGAAAATAAGTCTTTATGGCTCTTAGTGTCCTTTTTGGCTTGAGACCACTTTTCCAAAATGATTTTTTCAAGTTTTTCTCAGGAATTTTCCTCATTGAGCTGTCAAGTGAGGTCCAACATTTATTTGCCTCATATTTCATACCAAACCCTATGTAGCATGTACAAAAATATGGGTATTGAGCCTTGTGATATTGTAAAAATTCTTCAATAGTAGGGCCATCATCTTTTCCAGTAAACTTCATCTTGTGAGAACCCCTAAAACAGAGTAAGGGTTTTGAAGAAAATCACTTACTTTGGAAAAAAATTAAAATAGGCATAACTCAGCCATTATAACTCAAAATCATAATTATAACCTGTTTTTGGAAATGTAACAGTCATTCCGCATCTAAAAATGTGATATAAATCCCGATCTAGGTACTTTGGAAACTTAGATCTGTGTTGCAATTGTCCCGCCGTCACAAAATTTCTGAAAAAAATGGCCGATTTTAAATTAGTGATAACTCCCGCATTCGGACTCCAATTTGACCGATTTTTTCTTTTGAAATCAGGTGATTTTTCAAGGAGAGATCAGATATATAATTAATTGTTTGAAATTCTACACCAAAAACTGCAAAAAAATTTGAGAAGAGCCGCCATCAATGAATTGCCGTTAGAAAATTTCTACAACACAGCTGAAATTAAATCAGCGATATCTCCATCATACGAACTCCGATTCGGCTAATTGTTTTTTTAAAATTGGGTATTTTTGAGCAAGGAATCCAGATCTACTATTTAGTTCTTAAATTTGTGCGCCAAAAGTTTCATATATTTTTTGCAAACTTTCCGCCCACAAAATTCCTGCAAAAAATGAAAAAACAAACCTTCCCAACTTTGCCTAAGAAAGTGCTCTGATACCTCTTGTAGTAGATCTCACAAGAAAATGTATAGAAATGTAAAATATTTCCTTAAGGAAGGATATCACTCCATAATCCATATGCTTGCCAATACAATAGTCCTTCCCCTCTCAATGGAGAGACTCTACCATCTATATGGGTTTCATACATGCAATACCATGGGTAGTTACCATGGGTCTCTCAATACCATACATCTAATACAATGGGCTTATCACTTTATTCCCTAGCTACATGTGGTCCCTTACATAATGTGGGTTAACCACTTTATTTATTAACTATGGCCCATTTCTTTATCACTCTTATATTATTACATCATATTATTCCCTTGGGTACCTCCCTTTGTACCCTATATTATCCCCCCTAGTTATACTGCACTCCGCATGTGGCTGCTCCACATATTGAGGTTCACTCTTACTTACATGCAAATCCAACTCCCTCTCAAGGGTCAATTGCATGTCTTTCTTACACTTCCCAATGGTAGGAAGCTCTATATACATCTACATCAAGTCTGTAGAGATTCTTAACTCGAATCCCAACCTTCTTGGCTTGCCATGTTTCTTTGTGTCGCAGGAAAACTTTTCCTTCACTGAAAACAACACCATAGCCTCTATCCTCTAACATTTCAACTGAGACTAAATTTTTCTTCAAACCGGGTACATGAATTACATTTTTTAATTGAAAGTGTTTACCTAATGCCCTTTGAAAGGTAATGGTACCAATCCCAATAGCACTGTACCATCCGTCTTCACCCAATTCAATATGCATCTGGAGATCCTTCTCCTCCAAGTCGCTGAAAAGTTTCTTGTCTCCTGTCATGTGAAAGGATGCACCAATATCCAAGTACCACCCTGATCCCAATCCACTTGACACCATGCATGAAATCAATCAAAAGTCAATATGTCCATGCTCGTGAC
This sequence comes from Pinus albicaulis, assembly GCA_034641835.2. Lineage (NCBI taxonomy): Eukaryota > Viridiplantae > Streptophyta > Pinopsida > Pinales > Pinaceae > Pinus > Pinus albicaulis. Next base: position 1,433,262,541 of record CM076572.1, read on the forward strand.
AACGAAAACACTTCACTTTGGACATGTTGTGCTCCTTGCCATCTTCACCAGCCTCATATTTAGAATGTAATTTCTTTCCCTTCCCCTTATTCACCTTGGTAGCCAAAGCAAAATCCTCTTCATCATCATGCTTTGATGAAGAGCCATCTATGGTGTTCCGCCTGAACTCCTCCTGCACCAGACCTGACCAAAGTCTTTCCCAATCTGACAATTTTTCCCGCCTGTTGACAGAGTCTTCATAACTGTGCCAACTCTTAGGAAGTCCTAGGAAAGCCAAACGCACCAAATCATCATCAACAATAGTTATTCCTACACTCCCAAGTTCATCTCGACATTGGAAAAACTTTGTTAATTATACCGGAATAGTGTCGTTCTTTTCCATCTTGACCTTTTGGAGTTTATCTTTGAGCGCCAATTTCCTATGGTAATTGATGCTTTGGAATAGATCCATCAAAGCCTTCCACATAGCATATGGTGTGACTTTCCCATGGAGGCCTTAGACAATGTGGTATCGTACTCCCTCCAACAGGATCCTCCTCGCCCTTACAACTTTGTTTTTCCATGCATTAAGAATTGCAGCATCTGGCTTAGGAACATCTTTGTCAATGAATTCCTTCAAACCATTTTCTTCGAAAACTACCTCCATCCTGTCCTTCCAAGAAATGTAGTTGGAGCTGCCCTTGAGTGCATACTCTAACTAACTAATATGCACTCGATAGTTACACTCTTCTTTCACCTAGATCTCAACTGGGTCTCCACTGGAACTGACATGCATGTAGCTAATATTAGTAAATCGTCAGTTGCATGTGAGATCACTGCTTGTGAATTAATTAATATTTAATTCACTTTATCTCTCACTAATTGTATCTTCAATTACAACTAGCACAACTGAGTTTAACTCACTTAAATGAGTTAAACTATTTACAACTTGCACAAACTCATGCACCACTGCACTTCCAACTCTGTTACAACTATAATCACTTAGTTACAACTAGAATTACTCTGCATGTCCCACCAAACAACGTCTAACTCGAAATTCACTTAGCTAATTGATTTTCCACTTCAATTAACTATTTTCAAGTCCACATTGAAAATATATTACAGTTTAATGTCCATCTAAATTAAGGGATAATAAAAATAGACATGCACCTAAAAAGAGCCTGTGTGGGCCCCACCCTAGTGTAGGTGCTTAATGTCACTAGAATCATGGGTGCTGAAAGTCGTTTCCGATGTCAATCTCACTATTTCTTGTTGCAAACTTCAACAATATATATTTGTAAGCCTCAAAGGCATTAGGAGGCCATTTCAAAAGAATAAAATCAAGCCATGGCGAGAGAGAGATGAATTAAACAAGGATTTGTAAGTATATGTACAATTTGATTAATGAAAGGCAATTTTCATTATTTATTGTCTCTGTGAATATTAATTGATGAATTCTAGTTTGTATGCCTATCTGGAATCGATGATGGATTAAAATGAATCTATCATATGTGAGGTTAATGCTTGAAGAACGAGTTAACTCTACATCACTAGAAATTGTCTCTACTCAAGAAATTGAATTTGTTTATGTGTGATACATCTGCAAGTTTATGGGTTTTATGTTAATCCTGGCTTGTACACTTTTAGTATTGAATTGAAAGTGTAATAAAGACCTCCTTTTATTTCTGAAATCTTGAAATCGATGTGTGGAAGAGACAAAGTACATGAATATGCAAATCCTGTGAGAAAAGGATTAGAATCTTGTGGAATGAAATCAAATGGTGAAATCAATGTTAGGGGAAGTATTTTTGGAGAAGGTTTTTGTCAAGACCATTATGTATACATGTATATGTGCATATAATTTTTGGAGGAAATAAAGTCTGGAAAAAAAAATTGTTGTATATCTCTGCATACATGAGAACTGTTTGCAAGCTCAGTTTGAGCTAGATTGTTGAATTTTACTATTGCATTCTGGCATGAGGAAAGTGAATTCAACAAAGGAGTGTGTCTGCATGGAAGCTGGACATTTTAAGTCAAGTTGAAAACCCTTATGCAAAGCCTGTATTATAAAATCAAGCTCATTGTTGAGCCACGATCGGTGTAAAGTTGCAGCGTTTGCAGATGGAGTAACAAAAGAAGGGATTTCGTAAGGGAACACCGTCACCAAATTTGCGAGAAAATTTTTGGTCAAAGGAATATTAAATTCGAAATTCCTCCATCTCGGTTTTGTGCAGAGTGGGGTCTATTTAGTAACACGTGAGAAATTTTCCAAAAACATCCTTGGTTGAGGAGTTCTGAAGTGATCTTTGAATAGTGTTTTTGCAGAATGTGTAACTAAAAATGACTTGTTATGCCTTTTTAAGTGGTGTGTGAATAGAGATTGGCAGCAGTCCAGGAAAGGAGGAAGGCAAGGGATCACAAAATTCTAAAGCACAAGAATGCTTCACATGATATCATCGCAGGAGATATCAAATCTCAGTCAAAGTTATGTACAAATTATGAATGTAATTACATTGGATTGCAAAACCAAAATTTAGGGGAACCATTCATAGAGTGATCTGATGGATCATAATGATTGTCATTAAAATATAGTTTGTGTTTAAATTCCTTTTGTTTATGGTTGACTAGAGAGGAAAAATAGAAATGTTCATGTAGTGTGAATAGAAAGAGGAATTTTTGTTAAAACAGAGGAGTCAAGTTGGGCTTAGAATTCGAAATGAGTTAATTTAAAGAATCTAATGGAAAGATTGTGTTAAGCAGATGGAGTAGAGATGAAGGGTCGGAGTATCATTTTTTAGACCTGTAGCATAGCCTTAGTGTTTAAGGATACTAATTATGGAGGAATAGACCTGGTAGGTCATCAGTTTTGTATTAGACTATGGAATGCTCTTTTGAAGAGACGAAACATGTTATATCAGTCAGAGATGGAAGTTGAATAGAAGTATTTAGAATGGCCATGAAAGTTTGGCAGCAACAAGTTTTTGAAACCTTGATAGTGAGGAGAAGGTCTATTAAGATTTGATATGCTCATGGAATTTTTTTTTCTAACATTGTTTGGAGTGTAGGTAGAAATAGTTGAGGAGTATCTCAACAAGTAGATCATAATTTTGAAACAATGATGAAAGTATTCGGTAAAGACCTCTTGAGAAAGAACAGTGTGGCAGAACCTGATTGTTCTAGTTGAGGATTGGAATATAAGAGAACGGTTGAGTGTTCTCAAGAGAAGATGAGTTGAGTGTAGAAGCCTAGAAGGAGCAGAGAAGAAAGCTCAGAAGGTTCCAGATCGAGAACCAGTATTGCCAAAATACCAAGTACCAAAGAGAAACTTGGTGAGGTAGTTGTAGCAGGGTGAAAGAGAATTGCTATCATAGAGGCTTATTGCATCTCATAGTAAGTGTGAGGAAATGCATGGAGTTGAAGAAGAAGATTACCACTGATAGTCATATAAAAGGTTCAAATAGAAGCCACAACATTAGAAGAGAGAAGGAAGATGCCAAAGAAAATGGGATGGGAAGAAAGATGAATGATGAAGAGTATGACAGAGGAAAGGCTGAGATAAGAATCCATCTTATTTTGTTAATGGAGTTTTTCTAGAGGAGTAAAGAAGACCAGAGGTATGTAATGAGAAAGAAGGTGAAATGGCATAGGCTATAAGAGAAGAGAGAGCATCGGGTGAATATGTAGTTAATATAGGAGCTTAGGAAGCTTGAGCAGATAATGGATATTCAATTGAGGTCGGAGAAGCTCAAAGGAGTTGAGACACAACAAAAGAAATTTGTTGGAGAAGAACAAGTTCCTTGTGAACTTGAATATGGAGCAATGATGTTTGGACCATTAGTTGAGGCTATTGAGCCTTATGATTATGAAATTAACAATTTTTGTATGCTTGCAGGTGTAATACATGATGATGGAAAATAATTGGGTATTTTCAAAGAAGAGGAAGTAGAGAGATAAAATATGAATTCTATTTTAAAGAAGAATGATGAGGTAATTAGGTCTCATGAAGAAACTCATACGCAGTTGAAGAAAGATAAGATTTCACAAAGACAACTAGTGGAAGTTGTTAATTCAATAGACAAAGAGAAATTGATTGTCAAGGGCAGCCAAAAAGAAGAACAGTTGTTGGAGACTGTTATCAGAAAGACAAGAGATGACTTCATACTTTTTAAGTGTAAGGAAGAGATTAGAGTGCTAGAAGAATTGTTGAGAGAGCCTAAAAGTGAAGAATAAACTACAGCCAAGGGAGAAGAGGTGTTTATAACATCTAAGAAGATTGAGATGAGTTTAAATTGCCAAGTTAATGGTATGTTTGCAGGTGATGAAGAAGATACAAAAGAGGTTGTAATAAAGGAGATGGAGGACATCTTTATTTTTAAGGTAAGAGTGAAGTCCAAAGGCAGTATGAGGATGAAAAAGTTTGTCTTCAAAGAAAATAAATATGAAGGAGAATGGAATTGTAATCAGAAGCTGGAAGAAAATTTTGACAAAGGCAAAGAAGATCTCATGTAATGTAATATAGTTGGGGTATGTGACAACACTAATTCTGTCATGGGAAAGCAGAGAATAAGATATTCAAATGCCTTATGCATATTTGAAGGATGTGGAGAAGAAAAGGAATACAACAAGAGTTTTGAAACTCTTACACAAAGGAAACTACAACAGCAACAAAGTAAGTTGGATAGTGAAATAGAAATTTTTTTGAAGCTTATGAGGAAGAAACATAAGGAAAGGAGCAGCATAAAGAGAGGACAAACAGTCAACTGTATGAAATGATGGACTGTAACACATGTTGAAGGAAAAATCAATGGAGTCTTACAATCTAAAATATGGAAACCAAGAGCAACAACAAAAGACAGTAGAGAACATGAACAACGACTAAATGAATAAAAAGCATCACTATAGTACAAATTCTGGGATCCAGGAGGACAATGATTGTAGACACATGATTTGGAGATCATGATTTCTTTTAACTTTGGGAGTCTGATGCAGGAGCATCGCGCTCGAAAAATCATTGTATTTTTTGGTTGACTTAGGGGATCTAATGTTTATTAAATAATTTAATTTATTTATAGGAATTTTGTATATTTTACATGATTTGAGTGAGAAATATGTATGTGAGGTTTTTAATCTAAATATTCTCAAATAATTGAGAATACGAGAGATATCTCATAAAAATCTTAGGGATTATGAGATCATAGAATAGGATTTAGTTGAGTAAAAAATGGATTTAGAGTATTTTTAGGATATGGATGAGAAGATTATGGATCTGAACCAGAATTGGTTGTAGAATCCTTTTTTTATATATTTGTGATCTAAAAATGGAGCTATGCAAAGTATCCATTTCCATTTAATTAAGTGTGCAAAGTATTCTCCATGTCTTGCAAGTTAAACAAAGTGTTTTTGATAAGGTTTCTGAGTCTTATGTGTGAGGGAATGTTAATTAAATTTACTGTTTAACATATTAAATAAGAAATACATAGCAGATAAACTTCACCATAACATAACACAACAACATGATGAGGCAATTCACCCCTCCTGGGCTACATTTGTCGGGTCCAAGGCTCCCAATGGGCATGTCCTTACTCTATTAAGTTGCTCAAATTGGTTATAAAGTGATAAATATGCCTAAACAGGAAAAACCAGCTGAAAATGACTTCAGAAGACATAAATAAGCTAAAAATGGCTTTTGTTTCACCTCAAACAGTGAAGTATAGCCCAATACAGCTCCATTTCCTTGATGGTCCTAGTGGCTCTTCAAGCTTCCCTGAAGAAAAAGTGTCTGAAGAACACCTATGTTCACTTTGAAACCTATCCCAAACACTCCAGAATTCTCATCATAGCCAAAATTGACAAAAATTTTGTCTTGTTTGGTCGAAAATTGAGAAAGTTATGATCAAAACAAATTTTTCCCAGTGGCACTAGAAAACCTCCTCCAAAACTAGAGGAACTCTGGTTAATCCAACCAAAATAGTCAGATGGATAAGACTGGTAGAACTTCGCGCTAATTTTGGGGGTGACATCTATTGTGACTGTCAGTTAATCTGCGCATTCACATGCTGAAAAAGCGGAGATAGTTAGCGCTGGTGGTTACTGCCAAACCTGCGCCCGCGGTCATAGCCCGTAGGTCCCATGTGACAAGGGCTAGCACCCGGGGGCTTAGCCCAAATCTCCACCCATTCAAAAGGTTTTAGCCTATGGTATTGTGCTCCCGATCTTATTACCAAGGCGTTGATCCTTGGAGGGTTTAACACCTAACTCCACCGACCCGACTGTTTGTTCATTCAAACGACTCGCTCGACCCCTCATTCAACCTTCTGCATGCATTCAATGCCCGACCCAACTCAACGTTCAAGGTGACCTGCCTTCATTCACATGTACCCGCTGCCATGTTGGTCAAAAAATGACTTGACTTTGTTCAATCAATAGCTCTTCTACTGTGTTGGTCGGGTCGACCTCCGCCCGAAGGGTCAGGTCAAGAGTTCGAACCTCTTGCCCTCAACTTTTATCATGACCTTTGAACATTTTTCCTGGGGCCACGTGGAAGCCTCTAGGAAGGCCACGTGGCACCCTGTAATAGGCCCATAATAAAACATATAAAAATTAAAAAAATTTCCATAAAAAACTTTGGAAAATGACAATTTTTTTTTTTTTCAAAAGTCATGTTTTGAAGGTTATTGGGCAACTTAAAACTTCAATATCTTTCACATACGACATTGGATTTGAGTCCCATTCACGGCACTAGAATCACAGCAACGAGGCCTTTCCGATCGTTTAGACTACAACCAATTTTGAGCATTTTTTCCACTTGGACATGATCACCTGATCAATTTGTAAGCCTCAAAGGCATTAGGAGGCCATTTCAAATGAAGAAAATCAGGCCATGGAGAGAGAGATGAATTAAATAAGGATTGTAACTATACTTAAAATTTGATTAATGAAAGGAAGTTTTCATTATTTTATTGTCTATGTGAATATTAATTGATGAATTCCAGTTTGTATGCCTATCTAGAATCAACAATGGATTAAAATGAATCTATCATATGTGAGGCCAATCCTTGAAGAACGAGTTATCTCTGCATAACTGGAAATTGTCTCTGCTCAAGCATTTGAACTTGTTTATGTGTGATACATTTGCAAGTTTATGGGTTGTATGTTAATCCTGGCTTGTACACTTTTATTATTGAATGAACAGTGTAACAAATACCTATTTTTATTTCTGAAATCTAGAAATCGATATGTGGAAGAGAGAGAGTACAAGAATATGAAAATCCTAAGAGAAAATGATTAGAATCTTGTGGAATGAAATCGAATGGTGAATTCGATGTCAGGGGAAGTATTTTTGGAGAATATTGTTGTCAAGACCATCATGTACAAGTGTATATGTGCATAGAATGTGTGGAGGAAACAGAGTCTAGAAAAAAAAAATCATTGTATATCTTTGCATACCTGAGAATTGTTTGCAAGCTCAGTTTGAGTTAGATTGTTGAATTTCACTATTTCATTCTGGCATGTGGAAAGTGAATTCAACAAAGGAGTGTTTCTGCATAGAAGCTGGCCATTTTAAGTCGAGTTGAAAACCATTATGCAAGGCATGTATTATAAAATCAAGCTCATTTTTTAGCTATGACGGGTGTAAAGTTGCAGCGTTTGCAGATGGAGTAACAAAAGAAGGGAATTCGTAAGAGAAAACTGTCACCAAACTTGCAGGGAAATTTATGGTCAAAGGAAGACGAAATTTGAAATTTCGTCATTTTGGTTTTGTGCAGAGCAGGGTCTATTTGGTAATTAGTGAGTGATTTTCGAAAATAAAATCCTTGGTTGAGGAGTTCTGAAGTGATCTTTAAACAATGTTTTTGCAGAATGCGTAACTAAAAGCGACTTGCTGTGTCTTTTTAAGTGGTGTGTGAACAAAGATTGGCAACAGTCTAAGAAAGGAGGAAGACGAAGGATCAAAAAATTATAAAGCACAAGAATACTTCACATGATATCATCGTAGGAGAAATCAAATCTTAGTCAAAGGTATATACCAATTATGAATGTAATTACATTGGATTGCAAAGCTAGAAGTGAGGGGAACCATTCGTAGAGTGATCTGATGGATCATAAAGATTGTCATTAAAATCGAGTTTGTGTTTAAATTCCTTTTGTTTATGGTTGACTAGAGAGGCATAATAGAAATGTTCACATAGTGTGAAGATGCACAAGGATTAGAGGCTAAAGAAATGAGATTCTTTCACACAACATCTCTCACGTGCTACTCAATAAAATTCATAACTTAGTGTGTCGCTATTTGATCACACACATCATAGAAACAAATGATTGGGCCACTGCAAGATCATAGTTATTGAATTCGAAGAAAATATTAGATCGAAATGAGCCCAAAAGATTACTGGACTAAGTACAGAGGACAGAAAAATCAAAACAATAGATTTCAATGTGACACTTTTTTTCATTCCGGAATTGACATTGAGTAAATAAAGTAGGGGAAAATCCACTTATTCCATATTGGTTGTTTCTAGATTTTAGGAAAAAGGAATGGTATCCTTTGAGAAGATTCAAGAACATAAAATCGAGGGTGTTCTACAAAATATTCAAAAGAAGTTTGGCTCTCAAAAATGGGGAATTAAATCTAGAGCCTAAGGAAAGGATTTCAGATAGGAAAAGATGAAGTTGCACTTCTTTAATTTGATATTCACTCAGTGTACATCTTCTGTCTGGAAAGAGGAATTTTTGTTAAAATAGAGGAGTAGAGTTGGGTTGAGAATTCAAAATGAGTAAGTTTACAGAATCTAATGGAAATATCGTGTTAAGTCAATGGAGTAGAGATGAAGGGTTAGAGTCTCTTTCTTGAGACTTGTAGTGTAGCCTTAGTGTTTAAGGCTACTTATTATACAGGAATATACTCGGTAGGTCATCACATTAGCCCTAAATGATGCCCAATGATGTCTTAACACGTGTTAGGCCATTTTTTTTTATATAAAAAGGGTGTTGCGCCCACTTTGTTTGTCATTTTGCACATATCATCCTCTCGGTCAACTATTGTGCACCCGTGAACTCTACTTGTCCATTTCTGACAATTTTGAGCTCAAATTCACATTCAAATGATCAATTTTCCTCACATTTGTGGATTTGACTTGCTAAAATATTCACCAAGGCGAAATTTTATTGAATTCAAATTTTAAGAGAAAACCTAGCCCTATTTATGTGAAGAATGCTCATTTTCCCATAAAACTCATTTCACATGCTTCAGAATTCCTCTATTCCATTAAATTGACCCCTCCACATCGGCGAGAGTTAAATTGTGTTCAAGCAACCTCCGAAATTCCTCAAGTTTAGCCTAAATTTCATAAAACCCTTATTTTGACATTTATGCGTGCTAAAATCCAATTAAACCCATCAATTTTAAATATTCAAACCTTTTTAGCCATGTGGCACTTACTCGCTACTAAATCCAACTTGCAAATCTCACTTTGTTCCTTTTTCTTACTCTACCTTAGTCAACTAATCTCTTTTTCAGCAAATACCACCTTTCCAATGGCAACACCACAAGTACCAAGTGCATTATATGTTCCAATGGTTGAAAAATCCAAAGTCCCTGATTTCCATGATCACGATGCCAATGTATGGGGCCCTGTAATAACTACTTATAAAATGAGAAAGGATATCTAATTGGTACCGAGTACCTTTGATATAATAGGATATCACAACAAGCCATTTGAATCAAAATTGGTCCTAACAGTGTTTGCACAAGTATATCAATTCCTAGAAATGATATTCGAGTGTGTCAGCAGATAGCTGCAAAATCAAAGAGTTATCATCTCTACTCAAGGATAAAAGGTAGTCATCAAAATAACACTAGAGGCCATTGTAGATATGTTGTCATTTCCATATAGGATAGGTATGCAAACGTTGGACAAAGAGACACTAGAAGAGTATTCGAAGGCTCTCTATCTCTACATATAAAACAAAAGATGATCAATGTAAATGTTAAAGAAGGAGTGCCTTCCCCTTTTAGGCCTCCTCCCTACCCCATCATGTCATTTGATTCTATGCCAAAGATATATTTTTTTAGTGCCCAATTCCTTTGTCTCAATATTGATGTTCATATAAATTACATGATTTTAGGTTTCTTAGTCACCTTATGTCACCTACTGTGAGAGGAAGAATTTTTTTTGAAATTTTTTTAAGTGTTAGTACAAGGGTCTGCACAGGATAGAGTGGTGCACAAGTCAAGTATCCAATGCACAGAAGTAGGATTGGTGTATAAGAGAGAGACGTGGAATAGTGAGGAACCACGCCAAGAAGATGACATCATCCATTAGGCGAGGACGTGTGTGAATAAGTCTCGTAGTTAGGATTTTGGGGATGATGGGTGTAGGAGAGGAAGGTCACCATGGTAGAGGAATTTGGAGATATTTGCAGAAGGAAGGAAGTTGGTAGAATGTCAAAGAGCTGGTAGTAGATATTTTCAGTAGGCTTGACTAGGAAGTTAATCGATGTGGAATAGTTGGAGGGGAAGATGTCAAAAAATATCCAAAACAACTAACCAACAAGGAGGGTATCTCGATGGGAAGAGAAGCAGGAAGAGGAGGACTTAGAAGCTATGAAGTATGAATAAGAGGACTCATCCAAGATAGTTCAAGGGTTGCATGAAGGAGAAGGAAGAGCTATTGAGAATGTGTTTTTGTATTATATTAGTCATCATTCTAGAGGGTAGTTCTCTGTGCGCCTATAGCTATGTTCCAACCTATGTCCAGAGAAATTTGTTTGTAGTAGAGTTAAGGGTGTTTGTTCTTAGATTGAAATTATTGTTGTAATGTGCCATGATTAAACACTAAATGATGGTGAGCTGGGTTTTTAATGACTTCCATTGTAGCGCATTGGGCCTGTTTTTCTTATGTCGAAGTAATGCAAAGAACCATGGATTTCCCCATGTGCATTGGTGTATAAATATGTTATGTTTAGGAAGTGACATCTGTGATGTTTCTTTGGATTTAATGGAAACCATACCTGTGATGCTTTTTTGAATGCATCGCTCATCCAAAATGACGACCTTTGAGTATTGCTTGTCAAGCTGAGTTGTCTTTGGTTCTGTGCTATGCTGTGATTCCTCAATTGAAAACCAATGCACCTGTCCAACTTTCCAAGCTCATCTTTTTCATGTAACTCAACAACTTTGAATAATCACCAAAGTCCAGGTCTTTGCAATTCTAATAAAAAATAATTATGGAAATGTGGTACGACCTAGTGTTTGGTCCAGATTTCATGGAAACTATACCTGTGATGATTCGCAGAATTTAGGCGTCACTCACCCAAAATTACGACTTTTGAGTACATCTTGTCATGTTGTGTCGTCTCTGGTTCCATGCTATGATGCTATCCCTAGATTGAAAACCAATGCATTTGTCCAACTTTCCAAGCTAATCTTTTTCATGTAACTGGGAGACTTTGAATAATCACCAAAGTCCAGTCAAAGTCTTTGTATTTCTAATCGAAAATATTTATGGAAATGGATTTCATGGAAACTATACTTGTGATGCTTGGTCGAATCCAGGCATCGCTCACCCAAAATGATGAATTTTATGTACTGCATGTCAAGATGCGTTGTCTGTGGTTCCGCGCTATGATGTTATTCCTGAATTGAAAATCAATGCACCCGTCCAACTTTCGAAGCCCATCATTGTCATGTAACTTAACGACTTTGAAGAATGACCAAAGTCTAAGTCCAAGTCTTTGCAGTTGTCATTGAAAATATTTATGGAAATGTGGGAGAACCTAGTGGTTGACATGTCACTCGACGACTTTGAAGAATGACCAAAGTCCAAGTCTTTGCAGTTGTCATTGACAATATTTATGGAAATGTGGGACAACCTAGTAGTTGTTCTGATTTCAAATCTTAACAGGGGACAATTAATCTTGAGCTAACCAATTTACCATAAAGGGTAAAAAATATCTATAGGGTGATTTAAACGCATGTGCAACCACTTAGTCAACGCTTATATGCTCCATAGCTCATATATATTATTTTCAAGGAAAAACAGTGTAACATGTGGTTATATTATATTAGTAGTGGAATTTTGAATGGTAGCTCAATCACTAACTCACTTTTTAGAATATTTTTGGGAGTGGATAGATGTTTTTAATTATCTTTATTTAACTTTTCTTGTGGAGTTAGTACACTCGCACAATTATATTAGTAAATGTGGTTGATATACACTATCAATATTGGCATATAAAAGGTGAAAAATATCATTGATCTACTTATATCAACCACTTTTACTAATGTCGTTGTGCTAGTTGATGGCATGAGTGGGGCGGATGTGTTCACCACGGTTGACATTAGTTGACTCTGGTTAAAAATGATTGGAACACATTGAAGATGGTTGATAATGGTCAACCAAATTTGGCAAGGTTAACCAAGTGTTGACTATGGTTGACCATAATTAAAATGGTTGGTTTTGGTTGATTATGGTCAACATTAAGAGGATACAACGTGTTGATATTGCAACAAGATGATGAGCTTAGTGAAAAGAGTTTCCTTCACTAAGTGGGCTCGCAGGCTATTTTTGGCACAAGTCTATTTTTAGACTATGTCTATTTTTAGACATGTCGATCATATTCTATGAGTTGCAGGATGCTATTTGTGGATGGTTGGTCAAGTTGGAAAAATAGATGGACTTCTATTTTTAGACATATTGGGTGGAATCTATTTTTATATTGCGAGTCTAAAAATAGATATGTCGAATATTATTAGCTCTTAATAATATTTGGACTCTAAACATTATCTTATTCTCTTGGAGCACTTCAGTTAAGTGCACAGATGTGGCATAGGAGCTGACAAAAGGAATTATGCTATTCCTAAGGGTCAAGTAGAGATATTGCATGGAGAATTTAGTTAGAACTCATGTGAGAGAGTTTGGTGGAGTTGATTGAGGAAGTTGATGGAGTTGTGTTCAGTTTAACTGAGTTAAACATAGTTGAGCTAGTTGTATCTAGTCTAACTGATTGATACACTAGTGAAAGTGGTGTGAATTAATTATTAATTAATTCAATAATTATTAACTCATTAATCAACTAAAGAATACATCAATTAACTTCAGTGCATGCACAGTTTCAGTGGAGACCAGTGGAGAGATAGGTGAAAGAGCAGTGTGACTATCAGTTGTGACTATACTTGTGCATGAGTTTGCACCACACATTGATGGAGATGCCAATGAGGATTGCGCAGTGCATACCAGGTGGATTCAAGTTCATTCAGAGTCAATATTCAGCAGGGATTGCGCAGTAGAGGCAGGCTAACAGGTGGCGAAGATTGGAGCATGTGTTTTGCTAGATCATGCCTGATTAGTGTGTAGCAATTGGAGATTGTACTGAGAGCTTGTGAGGAGCTTTGTATAATTATTGTTACATGATATTTATGACATATAATATACAGATAGTTGGGGGTTTTCATCTTTAGCTTTCCCATAAAATACTGTGTTCATATGTGTGATTTTTTATGGTTTTAATGTGCACATGCGATTGTTTTTATTTCCGCAATTAATGATCAATGGTAGAAGAGATTCTATATTGTGCATGAAGTTAAAATAGTGTGTGATCAGGAGAATCTTGGTGGATAACATATCATTTATTCAAATTTATACATGGTATCAGAGCGATATTGATCATTGTAGAAACTGCAAAACATTGAAGCGGTTGAGTTTTGAGCTGGTGGAATTCGAATTTGCAGTAGTGTTTTCTTGGTGTCGAAGTTGAGATGTCTTTCAACGGATTGCGATTGGAGTATGCCCTTGAGGGCAGCTCGAATTATATTGCATGGAAGGATAGGATGGAGGTGGTGTTAGATGACAATGGGTTGAAGGAGTTCATAGATGCAGAAATTCCAAAACCCGCTTCTGGCAATGCTGTCGCACTTGACACATGGCAAAAGAAGACAACAAAGTGTCGAATAATTTTGTTGGAAGGTGTAAAGGATAATATAGTGTCCAGCCTTCATGGTAAGGCTTCTCCATTCTTGATGTGGAAAGCGTTGACAGACTTATTTAAAAGCAAGAGCGACCAGAGGAAGTTGGCGCTCAAGGACAAACTCAGAAACATAAAAAATGGAGAAAGGCGACAGTATGCCCAAGTACCTCACGAAGTTCATCCAATGCAGGGATGAGCTAAGAACTATGGGGGTGACTGTAGATGATAAGGACTTGGTGAGCTTGGCTCTCCTTGGGCTTCCAAAGATTTGGCATTCCTATCAGGACTCTGTCAATGGTCGGGAGAAATTGCCAGGATGGGAACGACTTTGGTCGGATCTTGTGCAAGAGGAGATAAGGCGAAGTACAAGGGAAGGATCATCAAAGAACTCAGATGAATAAAATTTTGCACTGGCTACCAAAGAAAGGAAGGGGAAGAGCAAGAAGAATGCTTCTCAATCCGGTGCGAAAGGCAAGAAGGAGGACATGTCCAAGGTGAAGTGATTTCACTATCACCAACACGGACATTACGCCACTAATTGTCCACAGAAGAAGAAAAATAAGTAGGCTGCTAGATCTGCAGCTGGAGAGGCCTTAGCCTTGCAGTTTGAGCTGGATTTTTTGCTAATCACATGCTTGGTCTCAAGTATGATGGGTTCAGTGTGGTTTCTTGACAGTGGTGCGTCTTTTCATATGACCGGAGACAAAGATTTGTTTACTGATCTGGATGAGAAAGATCTTGGAGTGCACATCGAGATGGGAGATGATAGTAGATATAGTGCAACCGGTATCGGTACCATTTCCTTTGAGAGGGAGTCTGGTAAACCCTTTGTATTGAAGGAAGTGATGCGTGTTCCAGGATTGAAGAAGAATCTGATCTCGGTGGCCATGTTAGAAGACAAGGGATATGATGTTGTCTTTAGTGAGGGAAAGGCTTTTCTACGTAGTAAGGCAACTGATGAGACTCGGAGGATAGGGGTTCGAGTTAAGAACCTTTATCAGTTGCAGGTAGGTGGCTGCGTAGCAATGGCAGGCAAGGTAGAAGGAGTGGTGAGCTGAGATGATGGCGAGATGTGGCACAGGAGATTGGGCCACCTTCACCATGGAGCTTTGAAAATTTTATAACAGATTTCTACCGGGCTTCCCAAAGGTACACTTGCGCAGTCAGATCAGTGCAAGGGATGTACTTTGGGAAAATTTGTGAAAGCCACCTTTCATGAGAAGGATAGTCACGCCACGACGATCCTTGAGAGAATTCACACAGACACGTGTGGACCTTTCTCAGTAGCTTCGATAGCAAAGCACAGGTACTATGTGATATTTGTTGATGATTTTTCTCGTAAGTGCTGGATTTTCTTCATGCAGAAGAAGAGCGAGACATACTCAAAGTTCTGTGAGTTCAAGGCACTGGTTGAGAAATAATCGAGGAAGCAGGTGAAGGCTCTTAGGAGCGACAATGGTGGTAAATTCATCTCTAGCGAGTTCAAGGACTTTTGCAACGCAGAAGGAATTCGAAGAGAGCTCATAGCGCCTCATAACCCACAGTAGAATGGGGTTGCAGAGCGTAAGAACATAACGATCGTGGGTGCTACATGGGCGATGTTACATGATCAGGGCCTTCCCATACACTTGTGGGCTGAGGCATGCAATACTGCGGTTTATATGCAAAACCATTTTCCTCACGAGGGTTCTTGGCATGAGTACCGGAGGAGGCTTATTTTACGTAGGCTTTGATATTTCCCATTTGAGGATTTTTGGTTCACCTATTTACATTCATCGCAAACAAGGGATGGGGAAGAAGAGCTGGAGCCTACCGCGAGAGGTTGGGATATCTGTGGGGTACCTTTGATATGGTTCACAACTATCATGTGTATTTGCTAGACACTCACAAGACTTTTGTGCGACGGGATATCAAATTTCATGAGGAGAAAGCCATAAAGTGTTCGCTTGAGAGGGAGCCACACTTTCATGTAGATGAGGAGCTATTAGTTCCTAAGGATGAGCTTCAGGATGTGGATCAGCCACATGAGGAAGTTCATGGAGTCGAAGAGACCACTCATGCAGTGCCAACCATGAGAGGGCGGAAGTGCACTACAGAAGCTGAGCGACTGGTTCAAGATGCAGAGAAGGTTGTAGGAGCACCTACATCACAGCGCAGACAGAGACAGTCACCTTATCGGTACATTGGATACATGGCTCTCATGAGTCAATGCATCCTGACAGAGCCATCCTATTTCGAGGAAGCTGTGGAGGATCCCGCATGGGTAGATGCCATGGTGGAAGAGTATGATTCGATTGTCAGAAATAGTGCATGGGAGATTGTCCCAAGGCCGGAAGGGAAATCAGTGGTCGGTTCAATATGGATCTACAAAGTGAAGCAAGCAGCTGACGGGAGTGTAGAGAAGTACAACGCAAGATTTGTTGCTCGAGGCTTCTCACAGATTGAGGGGATCGACTATGAGGAAACCTTTGCACCTGTCGCAAGGTATTCTTCCATACGGAGCATCCTAGCTCTCTCACCACAGATGGGGTGGCACATTCATCAGATGGATGTGAAGACTGCATTCCTCAACGGAGTGATTGAGGAGGAGGTGTACATAGAGCAGCCCGAAGCTTTTGAGATCTTCAGCAGCGAGTCGCATGTGTGCAGGCTCAAAAGAGCGTTGTATGGGTTGAAACACGCACCTCGTGCTTGGTACACACGGATCGAAAATTACTTTACCAGACTTGGATTCTCCAAGAGTGAGGCAGATTTGAACCTATAAAAAATAGTGGTGGAGGGTAAGTTGCTGATCATTGTACTTTATGTAGATGATTTGATACTAACCGATGATGAACAATTGATACTCTCATGCAAGGCTAATCTTGCAAAAGAGTTTGAGATGAAGGACTTGGGCCTCCTTCATTATTTCCTGGGATTGGAAATTTGGTAGCGCATTGATGGAATGTTTGTTTCTCAGGGCAAGTATGCCCGGGATATACTGGAGAAGTTCAACATGCATGGCTGCAAGCCTATTGATACTCCTCTTCCTGGTGGTTGGAGGAAGGAGGATGCTACATTGGCGGATGTAGTGGATGCCACTTTTTACCGACAGTTGGTGGGGTCGCTCATGTATCTGGTCAATACATGACCTGACATATGCTACGCAGTTAACCAGCTTTTACAAGCTATGGTTAAGCCTACCAAGCTCTTTTGGAAGGTGGGGAAGCATGTATTGAGGCATCTCAGAGGCACATCGGGATATGGACTTTGGTACAGACAATCGAATGAGGTGAAGCTGTGTGGCTTCACGGATGCAGATTGGGTAGGGAGCCCAACAGACAGAAAGAGCACATCTGGAGGGATTTTCAATATCAGGTCGAAAGCAGTTTCTTGGTACAGCAGGAAGCAGAGATCCATGGTACTCAGTTCAGCAGAGGTCGAGTATATGGCAGCGAGTTTGGCTGCATGTGAGGCTATATGGATGAGGAAGATCCTGGTCGGGTTGTTTGATTCACATTTAGATCCTACTGTGATATACTGTGATAATCAGAGTTGCATCAAACTCTCGGTTAATCCGGTATTTCATGTTAGATCTAAACACATTGATATCCGGTACCATCATATCAGAGAATGTGTGCAGTGGAAGATCATGTTACTTTCTTACATTCCTACGGAGGATCAGGATGCTGATATCTTGAAAAAGGCGCTCACCAGGAGAAAATTCAAATACTACAGAGGTAGGATCGGGGTGGAAAATAATCCCTATCTTGTTGAGAGGGAGTGTTGAGATTGCAACAAGATGATGAGCTTAGTGAAAAGAGTTGCCTTCACTAAGTGGGCCCACAGGCTATTTTTGGCGCAAGCTATTTTTAGACATATGGATCATGTTCTGTGAGTTGCAGGATGCTATTTGTGGATGGTTGGTCAAGTCGGAAAAAATAGATGGACTTCTATTTTTAGACATACTGGGCGGAATCTATTTTTATATTGCCGGTCTAAAAATAGATATGTCGAATATTATTAGCTCTTAATAATATTTGGACTCTAAACATTATCTTATCGTCTTGGAGCACTTCAGTTAAGTGCATAGATGTGGCACATGCAGCTGATAGAAGGAATTACGCTATTCTTGAGGGTTTAGTGGAGCTATTGCATGGAGACTTCGGTTAGAACTCAGGTGATAGAGTTTGGTGGAGTTGATTGAGGAGTTAATGGAGTTGTGTTCAGTTTAACTCAGTTAAACATAGTTGAGCTAGTTGTATCTAGTCTAACTGATTGATACACTAGTGAGAGTGGTGTGAATTAATTATTAATTAATTCACTAATTAATAACTCATTAATCAACTAAAGAATACATCATTTAACTTCAGTGCATGGACAATTTCAGTGGAGACCAGTGGAGAGATAGGTGAAAGAGCAGTGTGACTATCAGTTGTGACTATACTGGTGCATGAGTTTGTACCACACATTGATGGAGATGCCAATGAGGATTGCGCAGTGAATACCAGGTGGATTCAAGTTCATTCAGAGCTAATATTCAGCAGGGATTGTGCAGTAGAGGCAGGCTAACAGGTGGCAGAGATTGGAGCATGTGTTTTGCTAGATCGGACCTGATTAGTGTGTAGCAATTGGAGATTGTACTGAGAGCTTGTGAGGAGCTTTGTGTAATTATTGTTACATGATCTCTATGACATATAATATATAGATAGTTGGGGGTTTTTAGCTTTAAGCTTTCCCATAAAATATTGTGTTCATATGTGTGATTGTTTATGGTTTTAATGTGCGCATGCGATTGTTTTTATTTCTGCAATTAATGATCAATGAAGAGATTTTGTATTGTGCATGAAGCTAAAATAGTGTGTGTGATTCGGGAGAATCTTGGTGGATAACATATTAGTTATTCAAATTTCTACAGACGCAGTCGCTAAGCATGACCATGGAAGACCAAATTGATCATGGTTTCCCATGTTGACCATCATTGACCATGGTTAACATTGTTTGTCTACAGTTCACCATGGTTGGATGGTTGATCATTATTGACCATGGTCAATAATGGTCAGCCATTTTTACCATGGTTGAGCGAGGATTAATGGGTTAGTTTAAAGTCATCTAAGGGTAACTGCATTGAGTATGATTTACCATGGGGACCATAGTTGACAATAATTGGGCATGGTTGATAGTGGAAACCATAGTTGACAATGATTTTCCATGGTTGACCATGGCCACAGGAGTTGAACATGGCTCACTATGTTTGACCATTTTGACCATAGTGAATATAGAGTTGATTATGGATGACGATGGTTTTCCACAATTAATTATAGTTGGTTGTGATAGACTATGATTAGCTATCGTTGGCCATCATGGCTCACAATTGTTGCCCATTGTTGACTATGGTTGGGTATGTTGATGATGTTGACCATGGGTGTACATGGCTTCACCAATTCAACCATGCTTCACCATAATTTTCTCTCATATATTATGGTTTTCCTTGTTGACAATGGTTGGCTATTTTCGGCCACAGTGACCTTGGTTGAGGATGTTTAACCATTATAACCATGGTTGACCATGGTTTTCCATGTTGAGCATGGGTTAACCTTGGTTTTCCAAGGTTGACTATGGTTAACTAAAGAAGACAATAGTTGTTAAGATTTTGACCATGGTTCACTATGTTTGACTATTTTTACCTTGGTTAATATAGAGTTAACTATGGATGAGCACGGTTGACCACAGCTAATTATAGTTGTGTATGATATACTATGGTTGACTATGATTAACTATGATTGTTCATGTTTTATCATCATTGACCATGGTTTCTCATGGTTGACTATGGTTGGGTATGTTGGCCACAGTTGCCATTGGCGTCCATCGGTGAACATGGTTTGACTAATTTGAAAATAGTTGACCATAGTTTTCTATCATAGACTATGGTCATCCATGTTTACAATGGATGGACATGGTTGCCCATTTTTTACCATTGTGAACTTGGTTGAGCATGTTTGAAGATGGTTTGTCATGTTGAGAATGGGTTGACCATGGTTTTCCAATATTGAATATGGCTAACCAAATATGGTCATGGTTGGCCATGGTTGATCATCATTGACTACTATTAACCATGACTAACTAAAGTTGATGGTTGATCATGGCTAATTATAGTCAACCATGATGAATAGAGTCAACTATTTTTGATGCGGTTGACCATGCTAACCATATTTGTCTACAAGCTACCATAGTTGACTATGTTCAACCATAGTTAATCATAATGGCTTGATAAAGAATATGGGAAAACTATTTTTTCTATGCTAGCTCCCTCGTCGGGATTAAATAAAATGTGTTTAGGATTGTCTCAAATTAGCTAGTTATGTGAGGGTTTATGTGTTAAGTTTTGTGTATTTTATGAGTATTTTCTTAAGTAAATTAGTTGGTAAAAAACACATGTACCACAAGTAAATTGCAGAGAAATAACACACAACAAACACATTACTGAATAGCTGATAACGGAGTTCACCCCTCCTGGGCTACATCTCCATGGACCTGCTTCAATTGCTTGTCCCTCTTTGGATTAATGGTCAATTCTCTTATTACATGTACCTAAAGTGATCCAATGGCTTTGAAACCTAATCCATTGGATTCAGAAGACCCAAAAACCTCAAAATAGACTCTTTTGGCTCTGAAAATGGTCTTCAAGTGGACTAGGCATGGCCTCCTCTCCTGGTGGCTTCTTTGCCTCTGGAACCTACACCATCATTCTCAGAGCATCCAAATAATCTAGGATTAAATCTTTCTGAGCCTAATTTGGTCGAAAATGCTCCAGTTATGGTTTCCTCAATTTTGGCCTACGAAACCCCTCCAAATCTAGAGAAACTTCAGTTAACTCCACTAATTCTAGAGTCGGCACCGAATTTGGAGGCCTCCACCAACTTAATCCGCGATTATAGGTCGGATTAATTAAGGTTAAGTGAGAGGATAGGCGCATTAAACATGTTTTAACATAATATGAATTAGTGTTGGATTAGTGCATTTTTAAATGGGGTTTAGTGCTTAGTTAAGCACGTTTGACAGTTTTAATTCCTGCCATTTAGCATAAGCCTCCGCCATAGGTTATATGTGTTGGTCCTGCGATAAGGGCTGGCCCTTCGGGGTTGCCCTTCTTGCCTCTGCCCGAACCTTTATTAAACTTCAAATAAATATTCATTCCATAGTATGTTAAGTTCGACCGTGTAGCATAGTTGGTGTTGTGTGTGTGTAGTGTGGGGGGGGAGGGGGCGGGGGGGTCACAGGGTTGAGCCCAACGTCCACCATAATAAATTTTTTCCCGACCATTTATATTGAAATTCGACCATACCATGTCAAAAATTCGGCCTTTTTTGGGTGTGGAGCATGATTATCTTTCTTATTTAGATATATCGTCGCGTTAGACCCCTATTCTTAATGGGGTGGAAACACCGCCTGTCGTTTAATCACTGTTAGTGGGGTCCGGGGGGGTGACGAAGACCTTTTGGAGCCCCCCTTTCAGGGGGTTTCG
This sequence comes from Pinus albicaulis, assembly GCA_034641835.2. Taxonomy (NCBI): domain Eukaryota; kingdom Viridiplantae; phylum Streptophyta; class Pinopsida; order Pinales; family Pinaceae; genus Pinus; species Pinus albicaulis. Next base: position 1,433,283,989 of record CM076572.1, read on the forward strand.
CAGCAGCGCCTCCAAAGCTAAAAATAGATGTAAAATTTCCTTGTAAAACATTCTAATTTCGTAGTCAATCTAGGCGATTCATTAGGCTAATGATCTAACGGTAGAAGTTATGTTTAATTTAGGGTTTTTTTCCCTAGAAGGCAACCCCCTCTGTTGTATGAGGTTATTGTACTGGGGTTGTGTATCGTGTGTATATTCTGAACAAAAAATAGAAAGGGGGACCATGTGAGTAAGAAGAGGATATTACAGCGGATCTATTGTTGGTTGTGTATCTTCATTTTGCTAGATAATAGAAAGGAATGACTGGTTGTTTCTGTGGACGTAGCCCAAGCTGGGTGAACCACATATATTTGTGTCTCTCTTGTTTTATATGGTTTTTGTGTTTGTGTTTCTGCATATTTTATGTGTTCCATTGCTTTGTAATATATAATTTTCTAACAACTGGTATCAGAGCCGAAGGTCCATTTGACTGATAAACTCGTACAAAAGAAGGGTTCCTAGTTCGAGTGGGAGGAATGGCAGAAGATGGTAAGTTTAGGGTTGAGAATTTTAACGACAAAAACTACCCGTTGTGGAAGATGCAGATGGAATATTATTTGTATCAGAAATATGTACCTACTATTGAGTGGAAAAACAAAGAATCCGTCGAGTATGATAGACGTAGAATGGGAGATTCTCGATAGAAAGGCACTTGGAACAATATGACTGTGCCTCGCGACGTCGGTAGCCTTCAATATTTCGAATGAAAAAACAACGGAGCATTTAATTAAGGCATTGGTGAAACTATATGAAAAACCCTCAACCTCAAATAAGGTATTTCTTATGAAACATTTATTTAATATGAAGATGTGAGAAGGTGGATCTGTTGTTGACCATTTAAATGAATTTAATACGATTACTAGTCAGTTAAGTTTTGTAGGGGTAAACTTTGATGATGAAGTTAGGGCTTTGTTATTTCTGTGCTCATTTCTAGAAATTGGAATGGTTTAATTATGGCCATTAGTAACTCTATCTCTGGATATAGTACTTTAAAGTTTGATGATGTTGTCAATGCTATCCTTGGTGAGGAAATGCGACGAAAAAGCTCTGGTGTGACATCGGGTAATTCTTTGAGTGCAGAGACTAGGGGAAGAAAATTGGAAAGAGGAAAGAGCTCAGGATATTGCAGTAAATCAACGAAAGGCATATCCAAGTCCAGATCAGGGATAGTGTGCTTGAATGTAGAAATAAAGGACACCTAAAGAAAGACTATAAATCTCGGAAGGGAAAATAAGGAGACGCACAACAAGAAAAAATCATGAAGAAAATGTGACAAGTGTTGTGTTACAATATGCTTTGATTATTTATTTAGAAAATTTTAATGATTCCTAGGTGGTAGATTCATGGGCCTCATTCCATGCCACAACTGATAAGAAATATTTTCATGACTATGTTCAAGGAGATTTTGGACAGGTTCGTCTAGGTGATGATAAACCTTGTAAAATTGTTGGAATCGTAAAGTTCTTGTAAAACAACATAATGGAAACCAATGGTTATTAAAGGAGGTAAGGCATGTTCCGGATCTGAAGAAAAATCTGATTTAAACAGGGTAGTTAGGCAGTGAAGGTTGTGTGGCAAATTTCATAGATAAAACTTGGAAGGTCACTAAAGGAGCCCTGGTAATAGCAAAAGGAGAAAAGGTTGGTACATTGTATTTATGAAATGGTATTTCTAACTTTGGTAATGCTTTGACTTCTAAAGGAGGAAATGCAACATTATGGCATCATAGGCTCACACACATGAGTGAGAAGGGGACGAATATTCTTCACTCAAGAACTTTATTGTTGGGTTTGAAGAATATTGATTTGGATTTCTGTGAGAATTGTATTTATGGAAAACAGAAGAGAGTCATATTTCTTAGAGTTGGGAAAGAAAATAAGAGCGAAAAATTAGAGCTTGTGCATACATATGTATGGGGACCTGCTCAGGTATCATCTCTGGGTGGCTCTCATTATTATGTTACTTTTATTGATGATGCAACTAAAAAAATTTGGATTTATTGTATTCGAAATAAATATGATGTATTTGATACTTTCAAGAAATTGAAAGTTTTGGTTGAGATTGAGATAGGAAAGAAGTTAAAGTGTCTGAGATCACACAATGAAGGTGAATATTGCACCAAAGAGTTTGATAGGTATTGTTCAGAGCATGGAATTCGTAGAGAGAAGAAAGTTCTGATAACACCACAAGAAAATCGTGTGTCAAAAAGTATGAACAGGACAATCATGGAGCGTGCAAAGTGCATGTGATTGCATGTAGGATTGCCTTTACAATTTTGGGTAGATGATGTAGATACTATTGTTTATCTAATAAACAAAGGGCCTTCAAGTTCCTTGTGGTCAGTAGGTCAAGCTGCTTCACGACCTCTACCGAAATGAGGTTCTTTTGGCTTCTTCTATCGACAAGGAATTGCGGTGGAGAACCCTTCACCCACATTTGGGAATGGAAGAGGCGCTCCCCCTCCTCTAGATATTCGAGTTCCTCCTTCTTGATCTTGGTGGTGTAAATGGTGGCATTGGGTTCTCAATCAATGATTTTCTTCCATTTTTCATTCCCCTTGTTCTATTTTGTCTCAGAATCAAAACATGCATTTGATTTGGAAGCCTTTAGTTTGGCCACCAGCGACTGTTTTGTCTGACACTAGCTTGTGTTTTGAGTGGAACTTTTATGAAATTCACACCACTTCCCTGTGTCATTATTTTTCTTTGTGGCATTTTTCTGAGTCACCCCACTTTTTCCTTTGCCCCTTGTTTTGTGGTTCGGGGCACCTTTCCCTGGCTTTAGATTCACAGATCCAAAGTCTCGATTCTTCTACTTAAATTTCAGCTCAATCTTGGCAGAATATCGATATGTCGTGCAAAGTGAGGTAATGTCAAGGAAATCCATTTCCTCCTGAATGTATATGTGCAATCAACTGCGGCACTTGAGCACCAAATTTTTCTCTGAATATTTAATACCCAATTTTGTGCGCAGGTTATGGAACAAATTCGTCAGCTCACGCACATCTTAATCCCTTTGTTGCTGTAGCGTGGTCCACTAGATGTACTTGTCCTCATAGTTCCCCACGTGGTAATATTGTTCCTCAATGTCATCTCAAAACTAATTCCAAGTGGGTGCAACCGAGAATAGAAAGGGTTCCCTCTCATCTTTTTTCTCATAGTAGGATTCCCACCAGTATTTGACATGGGGGGCGACTTTGAAAAGTACAAAAGTAATATTTTCTCTGTTGGAGAAATCATGGACCGAGAGATACCCTTCCAGTAAATTCAACCATCTATCTATGAAATCTACATCTATCTGGCCTTCAAATAAAGGAATGTTGAATTTGATGCGTACCTTGAAAGGAGTAGTGCCTCCAGAGTGGTTGTTGGATGCAGATGCGTCCTCAGTGAGCAACCGTTGAAGGATCTGGGATAAGTTATCCTTCATCATGTTCCTTTGTTTCTCGAGGGCCTCCTCAAGCAATATTTTGATAGGATCTCATGCTCCCTCATCTTTCTTTTCATTCGCCACAGGAGGTAGTTGGGGTTTGTGAGGCTGATCTTGCAAAGGTTCAACTAGATCGAGTCGTAACTCCTTCTACCCCGACCTCGTTGGGGACATGCAAAGAAAGTTCGAGAAAGGGTAGATTTCCTGATACCATTGATTTGGACTTATGCAGAAATGAAATAAAATGCAGAAATAAAGAAAAACATAGAGATGCAACAGAAATAACACTTCATTTCATTAATACCAAATACTAAAAATTGCTTACAGGCATAATGGAAAATAAACTAGCTCGGGTGATGGTAGCTTATCTCTGAGAAGATATGCGGTAGCTACGTGCCTCTGAAATGTGTTACAATTAGGCTCAAGGGATTTTTTATTATTAAACAATAAGTGAAAGTCCTAAACAACCAAAACCCTGAGCCGAGGAGATGTAACACCAAACGTTTATGGCCCCTGTTGGGGTGAGTTGGGAAGTCAACTTCCCGGGGTCGTAACTTGTTCATATTATCTCTGTTTGTTGCGTATGATATCTCATTGGAAAGATATCTCTGAGGGCTATAGTTTATAACACAATTTTTATGAAATCGCTAGAGGAATCACACCCAAAAAACATTGTTTGGGTCATCAAAATGGCTACCGAAGTTCAGGACCCGAAAAAATGCTAAAAATAGTAAATAAGAAAACTAATGAAAATGACTAGGTGGAATAGGTAGGTGGCCACCAATATCCACTTGGATCAACTCTGTTTTTAATGAGCAGAGCCTTAATGAAGCAAAAATCGACCTTGATTGAGAAGCCGAGACTGGCATACAATTGCTCAATTTTGTTCAAAGAAACCGCAAGGGTGAGATTGGTATCGACATTGAGAATTCTTTCAAGCTTTGCAATGAAGTCCTATAGAATAGTAAATAATGATGGCTGCCGTGAGTGGTATGGATATGCTGCATTGATTTAAGTTGAGTAGCCTTTACTTGTTACCTATATTTTGAGTTTATATGCAACTTTTGCAATGATTGTTTCAACATTTTCTTGAGTTGTGCGTTGAATGTTCTTTGTGCATTGAACACTTTGTGAGCGATGGTTCATGTTGGCTCACACACTTCAATTCTATGACACTTGAAATTTCTTTGGCAGAGAGAGTGCCTATGTAGGAATGAAGCACAACGTAACTGTGGTGTAAGTTTTGTGGTGTTGTTGACCAGTGAGTGCGTTGTTTATTCTTGGGTTTATTGTTGAAAAACCATTATTGCATATTCAGAATTGGTTGGTGGGTTTGTAAATTCAATCTTGCATTGAATAATTTTGTTGAAGGTCGAGGTATATAAGTTGAAGTCATATGACCATGTGTTTGATTGCAGTGAGACATATCTCATACTCCATATGTATGGTATGAAGTACACCCATAATTAATACCTATTTGAAAGTGCATTGGCCCTTTTATAAATGCATTTATTTTTTTGAAATAATACATATATGATATGGCTCAAGAATTTTATGAAAGCATTTTTTTTCAAATAAGTATATGTTGTTGGTTAAGCTTCATGGAATGAAATTTCATATATGGTATATGGAAGGCATATGTTGGAACTATATTGAGAGCCTACACTCTTAGTTGAAGTTTTTTTTAAGACAACCAATTTTACAAAGACTTGCAATTACTGTAATTATTTTGGGCACAAATTATAAGTTTTTATGATGCATTCACCCGAGTCCGCTCACTATGTTGTGGCACATTGCAACATTGGAAAAACTAAAGACCTATTCAATGATTCAGTTGCTCCATGGAAGGATGTTTGGTTGCTTGATTCAGGAGCAACTTGCCACATGAATTTCAGGAGATATTTCTTTGAAGAGTTTGTTGGACACCTAATCCTCTATGGGACAAAAGGAGTCCAATAAGCCACTTGGAATGTGAAACCAAGGGTCACTCCAATTTATTATATATATGCATGTTTGTGAATAATAATATAACTCATGCTTATCTTGTCTATCCTTTCCTATTCCATGATTGTGTTTATGGTTGAGTTGAACATGGCATCAGAGCGGGTAAATTCTAACCCTGATCCAACTTGAGCCATTGTTTTGGTGGCTTTTCCGAACCACTAGTTTTGTGGTCTTTCTATGTATGTAATTTTTGCAATCAAACCTGCACTTTTTGAATCTGTTTTGAGCTAAATTTGAGGTACCTATTTTCCAAGATTTTTTATCTAATTAGTCGTGACTCCTCTGTCTCGGTCCTATTGTTGTTACAGTCCTGCCATCATCTCCTCGCCATCTGCTGCTCTAGCATCTGTCCATTATATAAAAAGAACATTTTATGTGCCATTGATCTCACCCACTCTTCTAGAAAAATAACGCTCTCCATTCTTTTTCTTTGGAATACTCTCATCACTCAACAATGGTTGTGATATCATGAACATTTAATTGTTCACTTGTATATAAATAAATTAACATCGTTCTTTTATTGAATGTTTGAAAACGTTATTGTTTTCTATGTTGAGATAGTTCCCTCACGATCCTCCTTCAGAGCGCTGGCTGAGAGGAAATCATCACTCCCCGTAAAAAATAAAATCATCTACATACAAAACAACAATAAGAAGATTTCCATCATATTCTTTGATGTAGAGAGTAGGCTCACCGTCACATTTGTTGAACCCATTGTCCATCAAATAACCATCTATCCTGCTATACCATGCACGTGGTGCTTACTTCATCCCATAAAAATATTACCTCAACCTATACACCTTGTATTCTTGGCCTTCTATCTCATAACCAGGAGGTTGCACAACATACACCTCCTCTTTCAGCACTTTCCATTTATGTTGTGCGGAAATTGAAAACACTGTACGTATTGTCTCCATCCTCGCGACTGGCGCAAATGTCTCCACATAATCTCTTCCATGTTGTTGCTTGTATCCTTTGAAAACTAACCTTACTTTATGTCTTTCAATCTTTCTTTCAATGTTTCTCCTCAATTCTTATAGACCCACTTCACTCCAATGACTTATTTTCCTTGCAGAAGGTCACTAACTCCCATGTATCACTCTTTTATATTGCTTCTATTTCCTCATTCATTTTCGCAACCCATTTTTCTTCTTTGACTGCATCCTCAAAATGTATTGGGTCATCTACATGAAAAAATAATGAAAAGAAATAATTCAGATGAACACTACTATCAACTTCATTTTGCTCATAAATTTCACTTAAATTTCTAAATTTGTGTCCTCTTATGCTTGCGGAAGATGGGCTTGACATGCCACTTGGTGTTGCGCTTGAAGTAGATGGAGTTGCAGATATTTGTGGTGTTCTTGGAGAAGAACTTGCTTGGTTGCACGAAACCGCCCTATTATTTGTCGATGGTGTCACATTTTGACTGCTTTGCTAAGCTTGTGTAGATGTAGGACGAGTCAACGTTGAGGAATTACTTGCTGCTGTCAATTCCTCTTTGTCTTCATGTGGTGTACTTGTTTCCACATTGATTTTCTTCTCTAAACTTCCATCCCATTCTTCATCTTCTATGAATATCACATCTTTGTTGATTATGAATTTCTTGGTTGATGGATTTTAGAGCTTGTATTCCTTGGATTCATCATTGTATCAAACAAATATACATTTCTCCCCCTTTTTATCCAACTTCTTCCTAAACTCATCCAGGACATGTGCATACACCACACATCCAAACACTCTCATGTGAGTGACACCATGCTTTCTTCCACTCCATGCCTCTTCAGGAACTATATTCATAACACTTTTGGTTGGAAACCTATTAATAATATATGTTGCACAAGCGACAAATTCAGCCCAATAATCATTTAGAAAATTCTTTGCCTTCAACATACTCCTCGCAATTCCCATAATGGTCCTATTCTTTCTTTACGCAACACCATTTTGCTGAGGTGTATACCTTGTTGTAAATTTCTTGTGAATTCCATGCTCCCCCCAAAAATGTAGAAAGTCATTTTTGATGTATTGTCCACCTCTGTAAGTACTTAACACTTTTATGTAGTGTCCACTTTTCTTCTCAACAAGAGCTTTGTATTGACAAAAGTGCTCAAACACTTTGATTTTCTATTTTAGGAAGTAAACCCATGTCTTCCTTATGTAGTCATCTATGAAGGTCAGAATATAATAGTTGCCGCCAATTGATGGGGTTTGCATTGGTCCACATAAATTTGAATGGACAATCTCCAAAGGTACATTTTCCCTTATTGACTTTCCTGCTGGAAATGATTCTCTATGTTGTTTGCCAAAGATGCATCCTTCACATGGGCTATCCGATTTTTCTACGAGTGGCAATCCTTTCACCATGCCTTTCCTATGCAAGAAATTCAAACCTCCAAAGTTGAAATGACCAAATCTTAAATGCCATAACCAAATTTCATCTTTGACCT